>ML293179.1:750-34530 GCA_005239495.1 Nicotiana undulata
CACTTAGAAAACTTGGCGTACAACTGCCGATCTCTCAGAGTCTGGAGAACAACTCGAAGATGTTGCTCATGCTCCTCTCGACTACGGGAATAAATCAAGATATCATCTATAATCACGATCACGAATGAGTCCAAATAAGGCCTGAATACCCGATTCATCAACTCCATAAAAGCAGAGGGGGCATTAGTCAACCCAAACGACATAACCAAAAACTCATAATGCCCATAACGAGTGCGAAAAACCGTCTTAGGCACATCAGATGCCCTGATCCTCAGCTGATGGTAACCAGATCTCAAGTCTATCTTAGAGAACCCTGAAGCTGATCAAATAATTCATCAATCCTCGGCAAAGGATACGTGTTCTTGATAGTAACCTTATTCAACTGCCGGTAGTCAATACACATCCTCATTGAGCCATCGGTCTTCTTAACAAACAACACTGGAGCACCCCAAGGAGAAACACTAGGCCTAATGAAGCCTTTATCCAACAAATCCTGTAATTGCTCCTTCAATTCCTTCAACTCTGGCAGGGCCATACGATACGACGAAATAGAAATAGGCTGAGTGCCCTCAGCTACCTCAATACAAAAGTCAATATCCCTGTCGGGTGGCATACCCGACAAGTCAGTAGGGAATACCTCTGAAAACTCACGAACTATGGCCACAGACTCCAGGGAAGGAACCTCGGCACTAGAATCACGAACATAGGCTAGATAGTCCAAACAACCCTTCTCGACCATGCGCCGAGCCTTCATATAAGAAATAACTCTACCAGAAGAATGGCTAGGAGTCCCCCTCCACTCCAAATGAGGTACCCCTGGTAAGGCCAAGGTCAGTGTCTTGGCATGACAGTCCAGAATAGCATAATAGGGAGATAACCAGTCCATACTCAATATCACATCAAAGTCTACCATATCAAGAAGCAATAAATCTAACCGAGTCTCCAAACTCCCAATAACAACTAAGCAAGAACGGTAGACTCGATCTACCATAATATAATCACCCACCAGGGTAGACACATACATAGAAGTACTCAAAGAATCACGAGGCATGCTCAATAAGGGGAAAAATATGAGGACACATAGGAGAAAGTAAAACCCGAATCAAATAACACCGAAGCATCTCGGCTGCAAACTGAGACCGTACCTGTGATAACTGCATCGGAGGCCTCAGCCTTGGGTCTGGCAGGAATAGCATAACAACGGGGCGGAGCCCCTCCAATCTGGACATCCCTGGGCCTACCTGCTGCAACCTGACCTCTACCTCTCGTGGCCTGAGCTCCATCTCTATGAACATGTCCTCCTCCTCTGGCACCACGACCACCCCTAGCAGGCTGAGGGGGCGGGGGTGCACCTGATACTGGAACCATGGCACGAGAGCCCTGATAGGGGGGACCACTAGAAGCTCGCGGACAATCCCTGGTAATGTGCCCCGGAACACCACATGAATAACACGGCCTCTGCTGATATGGCTGGAGACTCTAGAACTGTCCCTGACGACCCTGATAACTCTGAAGTGGCTGCGCACTGATGGTTGCTGGTGGTGCACTAACTGGAGCTGACGGTGCACGGTGAGAAACCTGAAGTGCTGACTAGAAAGGTTGGGGAGGATGACCTTTGCCGACAGAATCCCTACCTCCAGTTGAGGCTCTACTGAATCTACCAAAATGACGAGGCCTCTTATCAACCCCCTGACCTCCACCCTGGGATAGAATCATCTCAATCCTCCTGGCCACATCGGCCGCAACCTGAAAGGAAATGTCTGTACCTGACTCTCTAGCCATCTGGAGTCTGATAGGCTGGGCCAATCCCTTAATAAATCTCCGAACCCTCTCCCGATCAGTGGGGAGTATCATCAATGCATGCCTGGCTAAGGTGATGAATCAGGTCTCATACTGGGTAACTGTCATAGAAACCTGCTGTAGACGCTCGAACTGCCTCCGAAGATCCTCTCTCTGAGTAATGGGAAGGAACTTCCCCAAGAATACCTCTGTGAACTGAGCCCAAGTCAAGGGTGCTGACCCAGCTGGTCTGCTAAGCAATAGTCTCTCCACCAAGTCTTGGCTGCGCCAGATAATTGAAAAGTAGCGAAATCAACTCCGTTGGACTCCACTATGCCCATGTTCCGAATAACCTCATGGCAGCTGTCCAAATAATCCAGGGGATCCTCTGATGGTGCACCGGTAAATGTAGTAGTGAATAACTTGGTGAACCAATCTAGTCTCCACAAAGCATCCGCTGACATAGCCACTCCCTCAGCTACCGGTGCTGCAATACCAGGCTGTGCTACTCCGACTGGCTGAGGTGCCGGAGTCTGAAACTATTGAGTTAGCTGCTCTGGCGTGTGAGTGACAGGAGTCTGGGTCCCTCCCCCAGCCTGAGATTCAGCTAGTGCAGTAGGAAGAAGACTGGCCTGAGCCACACTCTCCATGAGTCCCACTAAGCGGACTAGATCGTCCTGAAGCACCGGGGTAGCAATGAACCCCATTGGGACCTAAGCTGGTCCAACTGGGACTATTTGAGAAGGAACCTCACCGGCAAAACCTACCTGTGGGTCCTCAACCAGAGCCGCTGCTCTAGCTTTGCCTCGGCCTCGGCCCCTCGTAGTAGCTGCAATAGGAGGGTCATGCTGCTGATCGGTCGATGAGGAAGCACGCGTTCTCGCCATCTGCGAGAGAGTTATTAGAGACTCAATTAGTATTTAGAATTCAATTGGCACGATAGAGAATGAAAGATGTGAAGTTATTCCTAACAAATGCTTTTCAAATATACCTTTGAAATAAAAGTCCTTCAGACATAATTTTCGATATAAATGCTTTTCAGCTATATCGTTCAATTTATATCTTTCGATCATAATCTCCTCAAGATAAATCTACCGGAACTCAGTCCGTAACTCAAAATTTGTCATGCAGTGCAGGGGAAAACTCCCGGAATACGTCCGTAGTCCTAATTTAAATATGCAATGCAGTACAGGGGGAAAGCTCCTTGAATACGTCCGTAGTCCCAATTTAAATATGCAATGCAGTACATGGGGAAAGCTCCTGGAATACGTCCGTAGTCCCAATTTAAATATGCAATGCAGTACAACCGAGAGAATAACTAGAACACCACAGAAACATCGTACATTGACACAACGAGCACAACAACAACAAAAGGCAGAAATGCAAAGTGCGACGAGCAATTCAATACAAGAACTTATATCACAAGAATGGTACAACTCACTCATAAGAAGTAACCACTGAAGGGAAAGCCAAGTACATGTGAAACAATGTAACGAGGGGAAAACAAAACAAATATAGCAACGATTCACAGTGTTCAAGTCAACAATAAGAAACCAATCATCCCGGCAAGGGAAACAGCTATAACCAATCTCGCCTAAATAATTAGCTTCACGGAATAAAACTCAGCTTGAACAAATGCTCAGTAATAGGCAACATCAAGGAAACAACCTCAACATGGATGATTATCAAACTAAACCTAAGTAACACTTAAGGTACAATCTTATAAATCACAATATATCACGGGCATGCTTGACACAACGGATAGATATTCCAATTACGGCTAAACAATTATAGGGCTAGGTAATACTAACTCGAGTCAATTTGGCAGTTTATGAAGAAAACATAACATGATGGTGGAAGGGGTAAAATATCCAGATAAGTCAATTAAGACCAAATAAACAACAAAGGGAAACTAAAGGCAAGAAAATCTAAGTTAAGCAGGAAGAGATGAAACTAGCAGCCATAAACTCGTCCATAACAGTTACAACTTGATACACAGGAAAATATAAGAACCTAAAAATCCTAAAAGGCCAACCTAATTGCAAATAAGTCCGATTACGCACTCGTCACCTCGCGTACATGGATACAATCAACATAGAAGGCTCAAATCCTAAGGGGTAATTCCTCCCCCCCCCCCCACAAGGTTAGGCAAGATACTTACCTCGACGACGACAACCCGGAACTCTAAAATGGACTTCTAAGGCGAAAAGACCTCTGAACGGCTCAAAATCAACTAAAACAACTTCAAAATACACATAAAACTTGTAAGGGACTATTCCGCATAATAAAGTTTCAATCTTTACAAAAATATAAAAAACGATCCAAAAGTCGACCCCCGAGCCCGCACCTCAGAACCCGACAAAATTTACAAATTCCGAACACCCATTCAATTACGAGTCCAACCATACTAATTTAATCACGTTACGATGCCAAATCGATGTTCAAACCCAATTATTCTTTTTAGAAAAGTTTTGGATAAAAACCTCTAATTCTCCAATCAAAATATGGATTAATTCAAAAAATGAACTTCTGTAATCATATTAAAATGCAAAAATAATACTTATATACTGACCCCGATGAAAATACGAGAAGAACGCCGCAAAAATCACCTCAATCGGAGCTCTAGAACTCAAGATATGCTCAAAATACTAAAATGAAGCGGTCTGGTTTTCTATACTCAAGGATTTTCGCAGGTGCGACCAAAATACCCGCACCTGCGCATTTCCAGCTGTCAATTCCGCATTTGCGGACCGTTTTGCGCACCTGCGGCTCCGCGGATGCGGACCCAACTTCGCACCTGCAAAACACCAACACCAGGTCTCTTCTCCGACACTAAAATGAGCATAACTTCCTCATACGATGTCCAAATTCGACGATTCTTTTTGCTATAGCTCCGTAATTACGATACAGATCTAATGCTTCAATAAAAACAGAAATTGGAGCTTATTTTCTTAATGTGGTACCAATTATTCTTGAAGAAACGATGTCGAAACATAAAAACGAGCGCAACACAACCCATACCTATCTGAAACTCACCTGAGCCCCTCAGGACCTCAACCAACAATTCCCACAAGTCATATATCACTACTCGAACTTAGTCTAACCTTCGGAAAACCCAAAATAACACCAAAACACCGAATCAACCCTCGGATTCAAGTCTAAGAACTTCTAAACTTCCAAAATACGCCAACGATGCCGAAACTTACCAAACCACGTCCGAATGACCTGAAACTTTGCACACACGTCACAAATGACACTACGAACCTATTCCAACTTTCGGAATTCCAATCCGAGCCCGATATCAAAATTTCACCTATCGGCCGAAATCACCGAAATTCTAACTTTCGCCAAATTACCTCAAATCACTCTACGGACGTCAAAACCAATTCCGGACACGCGCCTAAGTCCAAAATCATCACACGAATCCGTTGACATTAACCAAAACTCACTCCGAGACCATTTACACATAAGTCAAACATCCGGTCAACTTCCATCACTTAAGCTTCCAAAACTGAAATTTTTCTTCCAATTCGACTCCGTATTATCCGGCAGCTGAATCCAACCACACACGCAGGTCGGTATACCCAATGTGAAGTTGTTCAAGACCTTACGCCACCGAACAAAGTTTAAATTCTCAAAATAACTGGTCGGGTCATTACACCAACACATGCCAACACATCACAAACCTCATTCAAACTTAGTCGAACCCTCGGAACACCCAAAATAACATCGAAACACCAAATCAACTCATGATTCAAGCCTAAGGATCTTTAAACTTCCGAAAATCACCAACGATGCCGAACACACTCCTAAGTCCCAAATCACCTAACGAAACTATCCGAGCCATAAAATCCATATTCCGAGGTCGTCTACCAATAAGTCAACTCCCCGTTGACTTTTTCAACTATAAGGCTAATTTAAGAGACTAAATGTCTCAATTCTCACCACAACCAATCTAAACCCGAACCAGGCGACCAAACACATCATAATTAGGTTAATTAACACATGCCAAAGCTGAAACAGGGGAAAGTGGGCTAAACTCTCAGAACGACCGACCGAGTCGTTACATTCTCCCCCACTTAAACATACGTTCGTCCTCGAACGTACCTAGAGTTGTTCCAAACACCACCAAAATTGTTGTGTAACCTACCATGCACATATTCAGGAGTGGTCCCACGTCACCCTACCCCATATAGGTCCGATAGCACCACACAGATGAAATTTTGAAATCCAATCTTGACCCATAAACCTTAGAACTAAATTTCCACTTCTGAATCAGTTTACAAGATCAAAATTCCACGACTATGAACTAAACAAGTCTGAACACGCTGTATCAAGCCATATCCGTAACCCAAGATGTAATCACATAATATACCGTATGACTCAAACACCCATAGCGATAACTGCTAATCACAATAGCTGCTCAGAATAACCCAATACTGCCGATGATGAAAGAAACACGTAGAAACTAGCAACCATTCGTCCGATCAACATCAATACCATCCAAACCCATAACTTGTGCAACTCGTGCGCTCAATAACAACATCCCAAGAGCTCAAATCATAAAATAAAGAAGATTCACACGAGAGGACTATCCTTCCATTAACAATTTCCATCACAACACCATGCTAAGATCCTGACACATACCGTAAAAATCAGAACACACGAATCTGACACCAAAGAGCATACCTCTACGTAACTCCGCTACAATGCGTGATCCCATCCTAACGCTGGTTCACATGAAATACTTCAAGCCACCTAATTCAAATCAATAACCATGCGCAATTTGACGTCAAGTACTCAAAGTGCATTGCCATAACCACGGGGAAATTGGACGATACCATGCCACACAACCTGAAAGACCATAACCAATACGTCTCAATCCCGCAACACCCAATTACTTACCTTACTCAAATCTCGCTATAAAGCCCCGATAGAACCGTACCGTATGTGTATATAACCAACAATCACAGCTCCTCGCAACATCGAAGAGTAACTCATAGATCACTCCAGAACACAAATAAATTCAATGACAGTCAAATGGTACATCCATCAACCATAGCAAATTCGGAATCAACAATTCCGACCAGGTGTTGAACACACACCCATACTGGGCCTATCAATAACCCTAAATCACTCCGGCCACCCATAACAGATAGATAACTCTCCGAAGGTTCACAATGACTGAATCATAGCCCATACTAACATCTGGCAAGCTTTTCTCGCATCTTCACAGTCCACAAAAACAAAATAACTTGTTCATGAGAACTCCCAATTTCGAAATCCAAAAGGCACATGGACCACCATATCTGATCCCAACTCTACCGCTCGAATATATAACACACCTCTAATACTCAATCATTCCACGAGGGATACTCCTATAATTCTTTTGTGCCACCAAGCAAACTTGAATATCAGAAGTCGATCCAACAAAAGAGCATCGAAATACCAATGAAGTACCCTTAACTCAAACACATTGTCGTTTCAGAATGTATACCCTCATCAAGCCGCCCAATAGTGATATATGTGAGAACCTAATTTTTAACTATACTTGGGATTTTCAACACTTTTAGTATGTAAATAATTTTAACTTTAATCTCTATATTTTAGCTTTTATTTCACCCTTTTATATGTCTTATTTGAGAAAATTTTAAAATCACACAAAAAGATTCACATTTTTAGAGTATTAAATTTAGTTCCAATTTGCAAAAGGAAAGAAAACTCACAAAAATATTTTTTCCTCTTGATCTTAGTAAGTTAGTGATTTTGAACTATTTCAAATAATTTTTAGATTAGAAGTAGGTAATTGTTATTTTGATTATAGGACTAGTATTTTTATTTATATATTCTTTAAAAAAAAAAGAAATCAAAAAGAAAAAGAAAAAAAGAAAAGCAAATCATATGTTGACACATCATCACGAATGGACAAAATTGCATAACAAATTCACATGCTCAAGAGACGTCCTTTTCTTTTGTGCCAAAAGAAAGATTCCTACACAGTTAGATGGAGCATATTTTTACTCGTCCTTATCCCTTATTTTTCTGGCTCCCCACGTAGAAATACACGTTATAAATACACACAAAAGGATGCGGAGGGGGGTGGAACGGTAGAGCTCTAAAACGATAATGTTGCGCAACAACGTAAGAAAAAGAGAAAAATGCAGCCTCCCACTCCGTCGATAAGCTAGTCATCGTCTCCTCAATGTAAGCCATTTTTTCGCACCTTAAACCACCATTGAAACACCCCTGAAGCACTGCTAAAATTCCAGCCAAAAACTCCATTGAAACCGGCCAAATATTAGTCCAAACCTCACCTTCTTCACGTGAATTTTTGTCACCAATCAGCCAACCCTCTTCACCTCTATTCCTCCTTTATTTAGCTGTTGTTACATCGCCGAAAACCAGCCGCAAACACCTCCTTAAAGCATCCCAAAACATCACTCATACACACACAAAGGCACAATGAGACATCCTTTCATCTCCTGCTCTCATGGCTGCCGCCGCCGGAGGTGATGACTGGCGACGGCTACAACTCTTATCTCTGTGATGCGACTGCTGCTCTCTCATCTTCAACAGAGAACCAGCCATCCCTCTTCACCTCTCTCCCTCCTTTCTTTTGTTGTTGTTATTCCACCAAGAAAAACTCACTGCCACCATGAAATGTTGTCCGTTCGAGTTCGTTGAGGGTCTACAACGGGGTTATTTTGGTCCGCGTCCTGTTTTGATTTTCACTTCTGGATAATTTCTGTTCGGATTTCTGGTACGTCGGCTCGAAGTTGTCATTTAATGAGAGGTTACATTTCTCTCTTCTTTAGTTTTGCTGCTTTTTGTTTCCATGACATTTTACTGAAATTTTGTCAACATCAATTATGAAAGTTTTAAGTCAAAATGATATTCTTGTTATTATGTGGTTGCATTTAGTTTTAAAGGTTTAACGTCGTATATATCAATATCTTTAGATGTTTTCTTGTTTCAAGTTATTTATTTCATGTGCACTCCATTTGAATGCTTGAGATATAAATAATAATAAATAGAATAATTCAAATGGGTTTGGATTTGGCCGTATGGTTGGACTGAAAATATTTAGCCAACTCCACCCATTAAATCTGACGTGTTAACATGTAGTCTAAATGAAAGGTAAGACAAAATGAAGTAGAAGAATTGAATTGCAACACCTAGATGCTGTCTGCTTCTAAAAGTCCTTTTGGCCTTACAATAATCTCAAAAATAGTTAGAAAATAATTTGAATATCGTAGTTTATTTTAAACACGATCAATAAATTATCGTGGTTATGGGTACGGCTCCCGTGGAATTGTCATGATACGTAAATCCCATTCGAGTTCGATTGCACGCTGGCGTGACTCGTCCATAATTTTCCAATAATAAGAATAAGCATGTTGTAGATCGCGGGTACTGTTCCCGTGGCGTGATTCACAATGTGCACAAAAAATGAGCGAGTGCGCGACACCGCGACTTGTTTAAATAAACTCCATAATTGTTTAAAATAATTAAAAGCGGCTAAAAAGTTAAAAAGGCACAATAGGTTTTAAATATGTAACGAATCAGATAGTTAGGCCAATTATTAATAGTTGAGTGACCGTGCTAAAACCACGGAACCCGGGAATGCCTAACACCTTCTCCCGAGTTAACAGAATTCCTTACATGGATTTCTGTGTTTCGCGGACTGTAAAACAAAGTCAAACTTCCTCGATTTGGGATTTTAAACCGGTGACTTAGGAAACCATAAATTATTCCCAGTGGCGACTCTGAATTAGAATAAATAATCCCGTTTCAATTATTTTCACTTTAATTGAAAAAATTCCCTTATTCTCCCTTTGCGGGAAAAAGGAGGTGTGACTGCTCTAGCGACTCTGCTGGGGAATAAGAACCTAGAACTTCTAGTTCAGGGTTCATAATTCAAGCTTAGAATAACTGTTATTATTGGATTTCATGATTGTCTGATTTTTACGTGTTTCAGCCTAATGTGCTAAGTGCCGCTTTTTACCGCTTTGATATTATGTGAACTGTATATGAACTGTTACGAACCCTTTTTCTCTCTGAGTCGTCTAAATCTTCTGGGAATTACACGCTGGCGTGACTTCTTTTCTGTTAGTGTCATATCCCTAATTTAGAATAAGGAACGGACAAGTTGCAAAGCCAGATGATCTTTTGGTTACCTGTACACTGCCCCCCCCCCTCGACTCGAGTTGTCCGCTCGGGTAAGCCAGGTCTAAAACAATACACCTAGGGTTTAAACCTAGAATAACGGAGCTTCATGCCAGATCCCGAGTAGGAACGCTTGTTTTCATCACGTGCATTTGACTTAGGGGACTCAACACATGAGCTGGGTCCGTCTAGGATATGTGTACCCAATATAAAAGACCATCCTGATGCATCTTACGTGCTACTTGCGTATTTATTTCTTCCAGTTTGCGTGTGGACTGACTTCTAGAATAGGGAAAGAAAAAAAAAAAAAAAAAGAGTGAGAGTTAGGTATTTGAAAAATTTCGAAACAATGCCAAAATCTTGAAAAAAAGAAAGAAAGAAAATAAGGCAATGATTTCAAAAGTCATGCTTCCTCTGTTCTGTCAAAACAGACAGAACTATGCGGGTCTGATTCTCACCGGATGTGAGATACATAGGCAAACCTCATCGGTTCCGACCCTCAATTTTTTTAACAATAATCCAAAAATATTTTGCTTTAATCCCTTCTTTGGAAGTCTTTATTTAGAAATTTCAATAAAAAATTTTAACCAAAAATATTTTTTAGAAGGCTTTCATTTGAAAAAAGAAGACAAATCAAATAAAAATCCCAAAAAATATTTTTTACCTTTTTATTTTTCAGAATTTTCAAAAAAAGAAGAAGAGAAATTCCAAAACAAAAATATTTTCCTTTATTTCCTTCTAGGAAAAGTCTTTCTTTGAGACCCCAATTTTCAAAAAATTCAAAAATATTTTCTTTTACTTCATTCTATAGAAAAGCCTTTCTTTAAGACCCAAATTTTCAAAAACCCAAAAAAAAATATTTTCTTTCTTCCTTTTGAAGTTTGTCTTTCGAAAAAAAAAATTGAAAAAAAAACTTTCTTCTTTATAAGTTTTCTTTCAGAAATTACAAAAAAAAAATTCAAAATCTAAAAAAAAAGAGTTAGTTTATTTTCTTTATTTCTTATCCTCCCGAACTGCGCAAGATCTGATTCATGTTACTGCATGATACGTAGGCATCCCACATCAGGTTCGATCGAATGGTTTAAAAAAAAAGGAGAAAAAAAAACAAAGAAAAAAGAAAGGAAAAAAGAGCGACAAAAAAAAGAGAAATAAAGAAAGTGTTTATTCTAACATGCTTGTTGTTTTGAAATAAAATCTAGTCAAAGGTGGTCGGTTTGTTGGTTTGCAATGGCAAGTCACAAAGACAATCTAAGATCACTCGAAAATAAAAGCATCTTCTCAACTAATGGAACAAGCACCATTGTTGTTGATCCAAGGTCACGAAAAGGCAAGTAGACAAATTGGTGGTAAAAATCAAAAGGGGAGGCAAATGTTGGTTGACTTTACCAGATTTGAGCAATAGGACATGCGCTGCTCGGGATGGTTAGATGATGGGGAGACATGAAAATTCATTAAAGTCCTTTGGGAAATTAGTTGCTATGAAATCTCTCATGCCGTCAGTCCTAAAATTCGATAGTCAATATTGGGAGCGGTTTGATTAAAAAGTCAAATTTGAGTGTTGAATCAAAAGCAATAAAAAGGACTGAATATCGTAGTAGTGCTGATGTGCAACTTTGTAGCTAAAATGTTGCTTAGCAACTGGAAAGTCACTCTTCTTTTAGCCATGGTAGCTTATTTTGTCGTCTTTTCTTTTTCTTTTTGTACTATCAGAACTTTCTATCCTTTATTCAACAAAAAAAGAGAGCGAAAAAGAAGCAGTCACTCATTTTGTGTCCATTTTGTGCATAGTTCTTTCCACGCTAGTTCTAGTGACATGACATGCATGCGGAAATTTTGGCCAGATCTTAGAAAACTGATTTAGTCTTGAATGAGATAAGTGAGAAAGAGACACTTTCGATGAATAAGGACATGTAACGTTCCGAAAATAAGCACGAGTCAAGTTTACATGGAACAAAAGCAGTCATGCTCATATTTGTTAAAGATCTCCACCTTTTGAATCATTGAGAAGATCAGACTTAAGGATCAGACGAGTTGAAGTCTGTTTAGCACTAAAAGATAAAAAAGTGTTTTCAAAAGAAGGTGTATTCCAGACAACTTGAAATGGATCAGTTTAGTGGCAAAATACATCTTCTACATCAAGACAAAACCCAAGAAAAAGTCACCCAAATTGACAAGGGTCATTCACTGTGAGGAAAGTATTGCTGTTACAACTTTACACTAAAAAGACCCAGAAACCGACATGTCCGTCAATGTCGTTGTTTGTGAAGATAATATGTTTTGACGTTCTCGAGGCTGGGAGGCCCTTTTTCTGCTATCTAAACACTTTATACCTTTCTCTACCCCTCTTTTAGCCGGTATCATTTTTCTTTGACCACCCTCTTTTGGAATCAAGTTTAATGTTAAAAGTCCAAAAAAAAAAAAAATGGAAATGAAAAAAAAAAGAAAGAAAAGTTCATGCCCCAAGAGTACAAACTGGGAAAACTCTTAGAAAGTTCAAATGA
The DNA here is from genome assembly GCA_005239495.1 of Nicotiana undulata. Taxonomy (NCBI): domain Eukaryota; kingdom Viridiplantae; phylum Streptophyta; class Magnoliopsida; order Solanales; family Solanaceae; genus Nicotiana; species Nicotiana undulata. The sequence goes on from ML293179.1 coordinate 13,197, forward strand.
AAAAAAAAGAGAAGCAAAGAACAGTCAAAGTCCATGCCCTCAGAAAATAAAAGCTTAGGCAATTTGTTTTGAAAAAAAAGGAAAGGAAAGGAAAGGAAAAAAGACAAAGAAAAGAAAGAAAGAAAGAAATAGTTAGGTCAGATGTTTGAACTACATTAGACGTGATTCCTTAAAAAAAGGATACGTAGGCAGCCTTACACGGTTCAGTCCAACCAAATAAAAGTAAAAAAAAATCTAGAAAAAATCCCTAGTAGCTAAAACTGGGGCAGAAATTTTATTTCACTTTTAAAAGAGTCGATTCAAAGAGTTGTAAGTTTATAACCCCTCATTCTGAGTCTACTTTAAGCCTTCATGCCAATCCTCATTTCCAACCCTATCCAAACACCTTCCGAATAAAGACCTCCCGATATGCCTTCAAGAATGCTAAGAGAAGCATGCAATGAGCAACGGTTGTCACGCGACATAGAACACTGTCAGTTGCTCACGCAAGAAAGCATGGAATGAGCAGCAGTTGCCACACGACATAGAACACTGTCAGGTTTCTCACAAAAGAAAAAGAAAAAAAAAAGGAAAAAAATGATAGAGTCTTACTAGTGAAAACCTTCACGGGCACTGTAAGGCGAGAGTAAGCAGAGATAAATAAATGAGAGAGACTTGTTGGTGAAAATCCCTCGTGGCGCCACTAGTCGAAAGTGAGTCGTGAAGCTGATGCGAAGAATTGGCATAAACAAGACCGACTTCAAAGATCATGAGAATGGTAAAAGGAAAGGTTAGATCAGTTTGATAGATCGGACGTTAAGTCCAAAATGCATGTCAAAATCATTAAGGCTAGTTATCGTAAAATAAAAAGAAAAAAAAAAGAGAAGAAAAAGTCGAAGAAAAAAAAACTCCCTTCTGTCCTTCCCGACAAGGGAATTTCTTGTTAATACTTGTTTCTTTGCATCACTGTGTGATTCACTCTGAGTTAGTCCTTGTCAAAATAAGCAAGAAAGGATTTCAAAATCTGTTACCAGCTTTTCAGTTGCACAAAGCAAATTTGGCCAGCACATTTAGTTGTTACAGTCAACATGCCTCGAGGGTTCATGAAAATGGTTCCCCGCAAAAAAGACTCTTGTTAGCCTACTTGGCGCAAGAAAAGATAACTGATGATTCTCTCTGACAGAAAAATTGCTCCAAAAGGCAAGAAGCCAATCAAGATGTCAGAAAAGGTCGCCTAAGCAAAGATCTCTTGTTGGGATAAGGCTGACTGAGCCACAAATACTAATGGCATAGAGTGTGAAACAATCAGGGTTGATGCAGAGCAAAAGTCTCTTGAAACCGACTCAAGTTGATTGAGCAAAAGTCAAGCTGCTCAGGACTCAAGGCCACAAACTGACCACCACTCTCACAATTGACAAAATTTTCTTTGTTCAAAATAGGAAAAAAGCATTGCAAGGAAAGTGGTTCAAAAAAAGGGAATGAACTAAAGAGAAGAGCCAACAAAAGGAAGTTTCTCAGATCTTTGCTTTTACTTGTCTTGCTAGTGTTCATAAAATATTGCCATTGCTTCTCACATTTTTCCTCCTAGGATAAAAGTCCTAGTCTGATAGATTTTCTTCCAATCAAAATCTTAGTCTGATGAATCTTTCTCCTAAGATAGAAAACCTAGTCTGATGAATTTTCTCTTAGGATAAAGAAATCTTAGTCTGATGAATCTTTCTCCTAAGATAGAAAACCTAGTCTGATGAATTTTCTCTTAGGATAAAGAAATCTTAGTCTGATGAATCTTTCTCCTAAGATAGAAAACCTAGTCTGATGAATTTTCTCTTAGGATAAAGAAATCTTAGTCTGATGAATCTTTCTCCTAAGATAACAAAAAAAGGGACCTAGTCTGATGAATTTTCTCCTGGGATCGAAATCTTAGTCCGATGAATTTTTCTCCTAAGATAGAAGACCTAGTGTGATGAACTTTCTCCTAGGATAGAAAACTTAGTCTGTTGAATCTTTCTCCTAAGATAATAAAAACACATAGTCTGATGAATTTTCTCCTAGGATTCAAATCTTAGTCTGATGAATCTTTCTCCTAAGATAGAAAACCTAGTCTGATGAATTTTCTCCTAGTACATAAATCTTAGTCTGATGAATCTTTCTCCTAAGATACCAAAAAAAAAAAAAACAAGAGACCTAGTCTGATGAACTTTCTCCTGGGATAAAAATCTTAGTCTGATGAATCTTTCTCCTAAGATAACAAAAAACTTAGTCTGATAAATTTTCTCCTAGGATAATATATATATATATATATATATTTGTTAAAAAAAGGGAAGTCTGGATTGTTTTTTTAAAAAAGGAAAAAGAAAAAATGAGGGTCAATTTTAGTTTTCTTAAGTTATCAATTTGTAATTTTTTGAAATCAGGGGTCCCGCCCGAAGAATAGGACCAGTTTTTACTTTAGTCAAGCTTAGTTTATAGTTATCCTCAAGCTCAATTTCAAATGTAGGAGGCACACTTCCTAGTTTGAGTCTTTCGGTTTTACTCACAGGAGACGCACTTCCTAGTCGAGTCTATAATTTACTCTCATCATTGCATCAAAAGCATAAGTAGTTTATAGTTTTTCTAAAAACTCATAAAATCAGTGCAAACTGGGGCAAAAAAATTTCTTTGTTTTGTCTATTTTGCTGTAGTATCAAGCACCCACATGGAGAACGAAGTAATTTATTTTAAGTTTTAAGTTTGCATCAGGCGCCCGCCTAGAAAATGAGGGAATTCACTTCAAGTTTTAAATCAGTTGCAGGCGCCCACCTGAAGAACGAGGGAAGTCATTTTAGAATTCAATTCATGTTAGAAGTAACAGAAGCTCGCGACAATAATGCAAGTCGACAATAGATGACCAAAAGAAGAAGTCTCAATCCAAAATAGAGAAAAGAAGTGAATCAAAATAAAGAAGGAGATGAAAGATGTGAACTGCTCAAGACATGACTGAAGTCACGAGCACTGCGTGTCCGGTTTATTAGAAGAATCCGTAGATGAATGAACCATCACCTGCAGCTAGCAAGCATCAAGGTTCAAATCTAAAGTATACATGAACAACGATTCAAAAATCAAGATCAAGTTTCAGAAGACTTATGGATAGGAATTTTGTAACTCATAGCTGACAGACTTAGTTAGTCTTTTTTATTTTTTATTTTGATGTAATAACAGGGCCGCAGACCGGAACCTCAACGAAACGGAGCCTCACTCGACTCTCGAACTAATCATTCCTTCCATTCTCCTTGAACTACACGCGACCTGATTCCCTTATTACCCGGGATATGTAGGCTGTCCAAAACCAGGACTCGGTTGCACCTTTTTCTTTTTATTTTCGTCTTCTTTTGAATAACGATATGGTCAAAAATTAGTCACACGACTCACTTTGTCTTTGCCTGAAAACTCTTCATGTTTCCAAGCAAAGAGGGGCAGTTGTGAGCACCTAATTTTTTACCATACTTGGAATTTTCAACACTTTTAGTATGTAAATAATTTTAACTTTAATCTCTATATTTTAGCTTTTATTTCACCCTTTTATATGTCTTATTTGAGAAAATTTTAAAATCACACAAAAAGATTCACATTTTTAGAGTATTAAATTTAGTTCCAATTTGCAAAAGGAAAGAAAACTCACAAAAATATTTTTTCCTCTTGATCTTAGTAAGTTAGTGATTTTGAACTATTTTAAATAATTTTTAGATTAGAAGTAAGTAATTGTTATTTTGATTATAGGACTAGTATTTTTATTTATATATTCTTTAAAAAATATATCATCATTTGACACATCATCACAAATGGACAAAATTGCATAACAAATTCACATGCTCAAGAGACGTCCTTTTCCTTTTGTGCCAAGAGAAAGATTCCTACACAGTCAGATGGAGCATATTTTTACTCGTCCTTATCCCTTATTTTTCTGGCTCCCCACGTAAAAATACACGTTATAAATACACACAGAAAAGGATGCGGAGGGGGGTGGAACGGTAGAGCTGTAAAACGATAATGTTGCGCAACAACGTAAGAAAAAGAAAAAATGCAGCCTCCCACTCCGTCGATAAGCTAGTCATCGTCTCCTCGATGTTATCCATTTTTTCGCACCTTAAACCACCATTGAAACACCCCTGAAGCACTGCTAAAATCCCAGCCAAAAACTCCATTGAAACCGACCAAAACTCAGTCCAAACCTCATCTTCTTCACGTGAATTTTCGTCACCAATCAGCCAGCCTTCTTCACCTGTATTCCTCCTTTATTTAGCTGCTATTACATCGCCGAAAACCAGCCGCAAACCAGCCGCAAATACCTCCCAAAGCAGCCCAAAACATCACTCATACACACACAAAAGCACTGTAACGACCCGGTAGGTCGTTTTGAGAGTTAGCGCCCCAATCCCCTAATAACTGCTTCTCCCATGCCTATTTATGTTATTGGAACTTGTCGGAGCATTGATTGGTGAAATTCTGAGTGATTTTGGTCACCTAGTCCTTTAATATGAATTTTAGCTTTAGAAATCAGACCGTAGCTAGAGTTGTGTGAAGACGGATCCGGAATGGAATTCCGTTAGCTCCGTTGGGTGATTTCGGGGTTAGGAGCATGTTCGGAATGTATTTTCGAAGTCGGTTGTAGATTTTGGCTTGAATTGGCGAAAGTTAGAATTTCGGTGATTTCGGCCGATCGGTGAGATTTTGATATCGGAATAAGAATGGAATTCCGAAAGCGATAGCAGGTGTGTAATGTCATTTATGACCTGTGTGCAAAATTTGGGGTCATTCAGATGAGTTTAGACGTGTTTCGGCATTGGATGTGAATTCTAGAAAATTCATAAGTTCTTAGGCTTGAATCTATGCATATTTGATGATTTTGATGTTAAGGCTCGGCCAAATTTGAATGAGGTATTAGGGTCGGTTGGTGGTTTTGGTTTAGGTCCCGGGGGCCTCGGGTGTTTTCGGGTGTTCAAATGGACACTTTGGGCCAAAAGGCCTTAGCTGGTTTTGCTGGTTTTTCACCAGCAGTGGTTTGCTCTCCGCGATCGCAGGTCTCACTCCACGATCGCATAAGGCATTTTGAGGAGGCCTGTGATTTTTTATTCGCGATCGCATATCATTGACCGCGATCGCATATCGTTGACCGCGATCGCAGTGCCTTGGGAAAATTTGCCTCCGCGATCGCATACCTTAGGACGCGATCACATAGTGGATCTTAGGCCGGGGGAGCAGGGTCAGTATTGTTTTACACGATCGCGTGGACTCCATCGCGATCGCAGTGCTTTGGGAGCAGGAGGTTCGCAATCGCAGACCTTGTATCGCGATCGCACTGAAGGAAGTCCTGGGCATGTGAAGTTACTCTCCACGATCGCGACTCGTTTCCCGTGGTCGCATAGAAGAAATGCATGTGCAGTGTTTACAACAAAAAAAAACCGAGGGTTTATGTTATCTTCACCATTTTTGGATTTTGAGAGCTCGTGAGAGGCGATTTTTGGAGGCTTTTTCACCTGGGTGATTTGGGTAAGTGATTTCTAACCATTATAGGTCAACATCCATGATTCTAATCTTCAATTCCACCTATAATTTCGAAAATCTTGTGTGGAAAATGGGAAAATGGGAAGAAACTTCATAGACCAAATTACTGAGTTTTGATTGGGTGTTTGACCTCCGATTTGAGAGATTCTTATATGGTTAGACTCGTGAGTGAATGAGGGTTCGGAAAGTATAATTTTTACCCGATTCCGAGATGTGGGCCCGAGGGACTTTTGGGCGAATTTCCTAATTTCCCGTATTAGCTTCGAATTAATTAGCTAATTTGCTCCCTTAAAGTGTTATTTACATTATGCAATCGAATTTATTATATTTGGGCCACCCGAAGTCGGATACTCGTGGCAAGAGTGTGGTACGGAGTTGATTTGCGCACTCGAGGTAAGTGACTTGCCTAACTCTGTGTTGGAGATTTCCCTTAGCATTTTATACTGATTTTACCATGTGGACGCCGTGTACGTGAGGTGACGAGTGCGTACACGGGTCCTTATTACTAAAATTTCGTTTTTACTTCCACTTCATGACTCATTTTCATTTCTGAAAGTACTGTTCCCTATCCTATCTGAGTAGCTAGCTTAAGATTTAGCATGCCTACCTGTCCTTACTTGTTTCCCTCTTATTTGCTACAATTTGAACCATGCTTAGGTAGTTTTACAATATTCTTGCCTGATATCTTTCTTGAACTGTTTAATTACGCTATGTCCGACATACTTTCTACATTGCATATTTAAATTGGGACTACGGACCGAGATCCGGGAGCTTTCCCCCTGCACTGCATAGCATATTTAAATTGGGACTTCAGACCGAGATCCGGGAGCTTTCCCCCTGTACTGCATTGCATATTTAAATGGGGTGTACAGACCGAGATCCGAGAGCTTTCCCTTGTATTGCATTGCATGACTTCTGTTGAGTTATATGTTGTGCTGAGCCGAGAGTTTCTTTTACTCATTTCTTCCAATTTTTCCTAAATTTATGCTTATCACTATTTCCACTGATATTTCGATGTTCAATCTTATAACTGTCTTATTATGTTTCAAACTCAGTAGATCCTCAACCTGACCTCGTCACTACTTGACTGGGGTTAGGCTTGGCACTTACTGAGTATACTCACGCCCTTCCTGCGCATGTTTTCCCCATGTGCAGATCCTAGTACCAGTACACAGCGTTCCGGCTAGGAGTACTGCAGCTGCTGCTAGGAGACCGTGAGGTATTTCTGCCGCGTCCGCAGAACCTTCCGAGTCCCCTTCCTACTCTAGTATAGATAGAGTTATAGACAGTGATACAAAGTTCCTTATCCATTGTATAGAGCTACAGTAGTACAGAGTTTGTGACTTGTGATATTCTGGGTTCTGGAAAAAGATGCCAAAGCTGTAAATGCCGAACGACTATAGTTATAGTATTACTCCTTATTTACTGTTTTTGTTATCGCTTTTGCCTTATTTTCCGCAAATGTAGGCTTACCTAGTCGTAGAGACTAGGTGCCGTCACGAGACCGGTCGGAGGGTTAATTCGGGTCGTGACAAGTTGGTATTAGAGCGTCTAGGTTTATAGGAGTCACAAGTCACAAGCTGGTTTATTAGAGTCTCGCGGATCGGTGCAGAGACGTCCGTATCTATCTTCGAGGGGCTATGTAACTGTTAAGAACAATCATATTCCTTGGAATTCTTTATCGTGCTAGTTACTGTCATCAAACTTCTTAAACTCTATTCTATTCTTGCTTACAGATGGTTCGTACTCGTACTGGACGTACTGATGACCAGGCACCCGAGCCCCCAGCCAGCGCCGTCAGAGGTAGGGTCCGGGGCAGAGGACGAGCACGCGGTGCAACCCGAGCACCGGCGAGAGCAGAGGCAGAGGATCCCCAAGCAGCCACAGTTGGAGGGGCACATGAGGGCCCTATTATTACTCTATCCCTCCAGGAGACATTGTCCCAGATTTTGAGTGCCTTCAGTACTCTGTCTCAGGCGGGACTACTTCTGATAGCCCCAACTACATCCCATACCGGGGGAGGGACACCGACTCCCGCAGCCCGTACTCCTGAGCAAAGGGTTCATATTGGGCAGGTTCCAGAGTATATTCCTATGCCCCTAGCAGCTCCAGTTCAGCATGAGACTAGGATAGCTGTTCCTGAGGCAGAGCAGCTCCGACTTAAGAGGTACAAGAAGTACCACCCACCTGAGTTCAGCGGACTAGCTTCGGATAACGCCCTGGGTTTTCTTGAGGGGTGCCATCGCATTCTCTGCACTATGGGTATTGTGGAGACGAGTGGGGTCTCTTTCACTGCTTTCCAGCTAAGGGGAGCAGCTTATCAGTGGTGGCGTGCTTTTGAGTTGAGCAGTCCGGACGAGGGAGCTTCACTAACTTGGGATCATTTCTCAGAGATGTTCCTACTTGAGTTTGTCCCTCAGAGCCTCAGGGATGCTTGGCGTGCAGAGTTTGAGCAGTTACGCCAGGGTACTATGACTGTGTCAGAGTATGCAGTCCGTTTCAGCGACTTGGCTTGTCATGCACCATATTTGGTTGCCACTGTCAGAGAGAGGATTCGACGCTTTATTGAGGGACTTCACCCCAGTTATCAGACCAACATGGTCAGAGAGATGGAGACAGATATTGCTTACCAGCAGGCCGTAAGTATTGCCCGGAGGATTGAGAATATGTTGGCCCGGAATAAGGAGGAGAGAGAGGTCAAGAGGTATCGAGAGACTGGTTACTTTTCAGGAGCTCGTGCACCAGCAACACGTTATGGTAGGGGTTTTATGAGTCGCCCCATTCATTCAGCTCTTCCAGTAGCCAGTGGTATTCCAGCTCCTCCTAGACCTCAGGAGCCTTATTATGCACCACTAGTATCTCAGGTGCCTTCAGCTCGAGGTGCTATCACCGGCCAGTTCAAAGTCAGCACCTGTCGCCACATCCTCCGAGGGGTTGTTTTGAGTGTGGTGACCCTCGTCATGTGATCATAGATCGCCCCAGAGCTAGGAGAAGTGCACCACCTCAGACTTATTAGGTTCCACGCCTTCCACCAGGTCCTCCAACTATTTTTCCAGCCCCAGCTGCTACCCCACCATCTTAGGCAGCTCGAGGTGGAGGTCGGGGAGGTCGAGGTTGCCCTAGAGGAGGAGGCCAGGCCAGGTACTATGCCCTTCCATCCCGCTCAGAGGACATTGCTTCAGATTCAGTCATCACAGGTATTGTCCCCGTTTGTCATAGGGATGCATCGGTATTATTTGACCCAGGCTCTACATATTCGTATGTGTCCTCTTATTTTGCTTCACATCTGGGGATATCTCGGGATTCTTTGAGTTTTCCCGTTTATGTTTCTACTACTGTGGGAGATTCTCTTATTGTGGACCGTGTATATCGGTCGTCTTTGATAGTTATCAGTGGTTTTGAGACCATGGATGATTTATTATTACTTAGTATGGTAGATTTTGATGTTATATTGGGTATGGACTGGTTATCTCCCTACTATGCTATTTTTGATTGTCATGCCAAGACTGTGACGCTGGCTATGCCGGGATTACCGAGGTTAGAGTAGAGAGGTTCCTTAGAGTACACTCCCCACCGAGTCATTTCCTTTCTTAAGGCTCAACGGATGGTTGAAAAGGGGTGTGATGCGTATTTGGGTTATGTGAGAGATGTTAGTGCTGAGACCCCTACAGTTGAGTCTGTCCACGTTGTTAGGAACTATCCTGATGTTTTTTCGGCTGATCTTTCGGGTATGCCGCCCGACAGAGATATTGATTTTGGCATTGACTTGTTGTCGGGCACTCAACCTATTTCCATTCCTCCCTATCGCATTGCTCCTCCTGAGTTGAAGGAGTTGAAAGAAGCAGTTGTAGGAGTTGCTTGATAAGGGTTTCATCAAGCCTAGTGTATCGCCTTGGGGTGCTTTGTTATTGTTTGTGAAGAAAAAGGATGGTTCAATGCATTTTTGTATTGACTACCGACAGTTGAATAAGGCGACAATGAAGAACAGGTACCCATTGCCTCACATTGATAATTTATTCGACTAGTTACAGGGTGCTAGGGTGTTCTCCAAGATTGATCTTCGTTCGGGTTATAATCAGTTGAAGATTCGGGAGCCGGATATCTCGAAGACTGCCTTCAGGACCAGATGGCCACTATGAGTTCCTTGTTATGTCATTTGGGCTGACCAATGCCCCAACAACCTTTATGCACATGATGCACATCGTATTTCGGCCGTATCTTGATACTTTCGTCATCGTTTTCATTGATTACATTCTGGTATATTCTTGGTCCCAAGAGGACCATGAGCAGCACTTGAGGACCGTTCTTCAGACATTGAGGGAGAGGAAGTTGTATGCCAAATTTTCTAAGTGTGAATTTTGGCTTGATTCTATGGCATTATTAGGCCATGTGGTATCTTCGGATGGGATCAAGGTATATCCAAAGAAGGTAGAGATGGTGCAGAGTTGGCCTAGACCGTCTTTAGCTACTGAGATCCGCAGTTTCCTCGGTCTGGCTGGGTATTATCGCCGTTTTGTGGAGGGATTTTCATCTATTTCAGCGCCCATGACTAGACTGACCCAGAAGGGTGCACCTTTTATATGGACTGAGGATTGCGAGGAGAGCTTTCAGAAGCTCAAGACAGCCCTGACTACAGCTTCAGTGTTAGTACTACCCGCCAGTTTAGGATCCTATACAGTCTATTATGATGCTTCGAGGATTGGCCTAGGAGCAGTGTTGATGCAGGACGGTAGGGTAATTGCCTACGCATCCAGACAGTTGAAGGTGCATGAGAAAAACTACCCTGTGCATGATCTTGAATTGGAAGTGATAGTTCACGCCCTGAAGATACGCCGTCATTATTTATATGGTGTTCCATGTGAGATATATACGGATCACCGGAGTTCGCAGCACATTTTCAGGCAGAAGGATCTCAATTTGCGCCAGCGTAGGTGGTTGGAGTTACTCAAGGATTATGACACCACCATATTATACCACCCGGGGAAGGCCAATGTGGTGGCCGACGCCTTGAGTCGACGGGCGGAGAGTTTGGGTAGTTTGGCATATCTTCGTGCAGCCGAGAGACCCTTAGCCTTGGATGTTTAGTCCTTAGCCAGACAGTTCGTGAGATTGGACCTATCGGAGCCTGGCCGGGTATTTGCTTGTGTTTTTTCTCGATCTTCTCTTTATGACCGCATTCGGGAGCGCCAGTATGAGGATCCCAACCTTCGGGCTCTTCAGGATAGATTTCGGCAGGGTGATGCCAGGGATGTGACCATAGGTGATGATGGTGTGATGAGGATGTAAGGCCGGATTTGTGTGCCCAATGTAGATGGACTTCGGGAGTTGATTCTTGAGGAGGCCCATAGCTCGCGGTATTCCATCCATCCGGGTACCGCATAGATGTACCAGGATCTGAGACACCACTATTGGTGGCGAAGGATGAAGAAGGATATATCAGAGTTTGTAGCCAAGTGTCTCAATTGTCAACAAGTCAAATGTGAGCATCAGAGACTGGGAGGATTACTTCAGAAGATTAGGCTTCCAGAGTGGAAGTGGGAGCGGATCACCATGGATTTTGTGGTTATACTTCCTCGGACTTTGAGGAAGCACAATGCTATTAGGGTGATTGTGGACTACATACTCTTCTGAGAGGTTGGCCCAGATCTACATTCGGGAGATAGTCCAGTTGCACGGTGTGCCGGTGTCCATTATATCACATCGAGGTCCTCAGTTCACCTCTCACTTCTGGATAGCCTTGCATAGTGAGTTGGGTTCCCAGATAGATCTCTGTACATCATTTCACCCTCAGAAGGACGGGCAGTCCGAGCGCACGATTTAGATTCTCGAGGATATGCTCCGTGCCTGTGTGATAGATTTTGGAGGGTCATGGGATCAGTACTTGCCTCTTGCAGAGTTTGCTTATAATAACAGCTACCAGTCCAGCATTCAGATGGCGCCGTATGAGGCTTTGTATGGTAGGCGGTGCAGGTCTCCAGTAGGATGGTTTGAGCCAGGCGAGGCCTGATTTTTGGGTACAGACTTGGTTCAAGATGCCCTGGACAAGGTGAAGGTGATACAGGAGAGACTTCGCACAGCTCAGTCCAGGCAGAAGAGTTATGCGGACCGGAGAGTTCGTGACTTGGCATTTATGGCTGGTGATCGGGTTTTGCTTCGGGTATCACCTATGAAGGGTGTCATGAAATTCGGGAAGAAGGGTAAGCTGAGTCTGAGATTCATTGGCCCTTTTGAGGTGTTGCAGCGGGTTGGGGAGGTTGCTTATGAGTTGGCTTTACCTCCCAACCTAGCGGTAGTTCATCCGGTATTCCACGTTTCCATGCTCCGGAAGTATCACGGGGATCCGACTCATGTTTTGGATTTCAGCTCAGTCCAGTTAGACAAGGATCTATCATATGTTGAGGAGCCTGTGGCTATATTTGACAGGCAGGTCAGGAGGCTCAGATTGAAGAATATTGCCTCAGTCAAGGTTTAGTGGAGGGGTCATCCGGTCGAGGAGGCGACTTGGGAGACCGAGCAGGATATGCGGAGTCAGTACCCCCATCTCTTCACAGCTTCAGGTATGTTTCTATACTCGTTCGAGGACGAACGATTTTCTTAAGAGGGGGAGAATGTAACGACCCGATAGGTTGTTTTGAGAGTTAGCGCCCCAATCCCCTAATAACTGCTTCTCCCATGCCTATTTATGTTATTGGAACTTGTCGGAGCGTTAAGTGGTGAAATTCGGAGTGATTTTGGTCACCTAGTCCTTTAATGTGAATTTTAGCTTTAGAAATCAGACTGTAGCTAGAGCTGTGTGAAGACGGACCCGGAATGGAATTCCGGCGACTCTGTTAGCTCCGTTGGGTGATTTCGGGGTTAGGAGCGTGTTTAGAATGTGTTTTCGAGGTCGGTTGTAGATTTAATCTTGAATTGACGAAAGTTAGAATTCCGGCGATTTCGGTCGATCGGTGAGATTTTGATATCAGACTTGGAATGGAATTCTTAAAGCGATAGCAGGTCTGTAATGTCATTTATGACATGTGTGCAAAATTTGGGGTCATTCGGATGAGTTTAGACGTGTTTCGGCATTGGATGTGAATTCTAGAAAATTCATAAGTTCTTAGGCTTGAATCTATGCATATTTGATGATTTTGATGTTAGGAGATGTGATTTTAAGGCTCGACCAAGTTTGAATGAGGTATTAGGGTCGGTTGGTGGTTTTGGTTGAGGCCCCAGGGGCCTCGGGTGTGTTTCGGGTGTTCAAACAAACACTTTTGGCCAAAAGGCCTTAGCTGGTTTTGCTGGTTTTTCACCAGCAGTGATTTTCTCTCCGCGTTCGCATAAGGCATTTTGGGGAGGCCTGTGATTTGTTCTTCGCGATCGCACATCGTTGACCGCGATCGCAGTGCCTTAGGAAAATTTGCCTCCGCGATCGCATGCCTTAGGACGCGATTGCATAGTGGATCTTAGGCCGGGGGAGCAGGGTCAGTATTGTTTTACGCGATCGCGTGGACTCCATCGCGATCGCAGTGCTTTGGGAGCAGGAGGTCCGCGATCGCAGACCTGTTATCGTGATTGCATTGAAGGAAGTCCTGGGCGTGTGAAGTTACTCTCCGCGATCGCGACTCGCTTCCCGCAGTCGCATAGAAGAAATGCCTGTGCAGTGTTTAAAAAAAATCCAAAACCGAGGGTTTATGTTATTTTTACCATTTTTGGATTTTGAGAGCTCGGGAGAGGCGATGTTTGGAGGCTTTTGCACCTGGGTGATTTGGTAAGTGATTTCTAACCATTATAGGTCAACATCCATGATTCTAATCTTCAATTCCACCTATAATTTCGAAAATCTTGTGTGGAAAATGGGAAAATGGGAAGAAACTTCATAGACTCGTGAGTGAATGAGGGTTCGGAAAGTGTAATTTTACCCGATTTCGAGACGTGGGCCCGGGGGACTTTTTGGGCGAATTTCCTAATTTCGCGTATTAGCTTCGAAGTAATTAGCTAATTTGCTCCCTTAAAGTGTTATTTACATTATGCAATCGAATTATTACATTTGGGTCACCCAGAGTCGGATACTCGTGGCAAGAGCGTGGTACAAAGTTGATTTGCGCAGTCGAGGTAAGTGGCTGGCCTAACTCTGTGTTGGGGATTTCCCTTAGGCCTTTTATACCGATTTTACCATGTGGACGCCGTGTACGTGAGGTGAAGAGTGCGTACACGGGTCCTTGTTGCTAAAATTTCATTTTTACTTCCACTTCATGACTCATTTTCATTCTTGAAAGTACTGTTCCCTATCCTATCCGAGTAGCTAGCTTAAGATTCAGCATGCCTACCTATCCTTACTTGTTTCCCTCTTATTTGCTACAATTTGAACCCTGATTAAGTAGTTTTACAGTATTCTTTCCTGATATCTTTCTTGAACTGTTTAATTACGCTATTTCCGACATACTTTCTACATTGCATATTTAAATTGGGACTACGGATCGATATCCGGGAGCTTTCCCCCTGTACTGCATAGCATATTCAAATTGGGACTACGGACCGAGATTCAGGAGCTTTCCCCCTGTACTGCATTGCATATTTAAATTTGGACTACGGACCGAGATCCGGGAGCTTTCCCCTGTATTGCATTGCATGACTTCTGTTGAGTTATATGTTGTGCTGAGCTGAGAGTTTCTTTTACTCATTTCTTCCAGTTTTTCCTAAATTTCTGAGTTTTCGATTGCTGCTCTCTCATCTTTAACAGAGAACCAGCCAACCCTCTTCACCTCTCTCCCTCCTTTCTTTTGCTGCTGTTATGACACCAAGAATAATTCAATGCCACCATGAAAGGTTGTCCGTTCGAGTTCGTTGAGGGTCTACGTCGAGGTTATTTCGGTCCGCGTCCTGTTTTGATTTTCACTTCTGGATAGTTTCTGTTCGGATTTCTTGTACGTCGGCTCGGAGTTGTCATTTAATGAGAGTTTACATTTCTCTCTTCTTTAGTCTTGCTGCTTTTTGTTTCCATGACATTTTACTGAAATTTTGTCAACATCAATTTATGAATGTTTTAAGTTAAAATGATATTCTTGTTATTATGTGGTTGCATTTAGTTTTAAAGGTTTAACGTCATATATATCAATATCTTTAGATGTTTTCTTGTTTCAAGTTATTTATTTCATGTGCACTCCATTTGAATGTTGAGGTATGGACGTCACACCTAGAATTATTGTTTCATGACACATATATATGATTTGAAAAAAAGAGAACAAAAAAATAAATAATAATAAACAGAATAATTCAAATGGGTTTGGATTTGGCCGTATGGTTGGACTGAAAATATTTAGCCAACTCCACCCATTAAATCTGACGTGTTAACATGTAGTCTAAATGAAAGCTAAAACAAAATGAAGTAGAAGAATTGAATTGTAACACCCATATGCCGTCTGCTTCTAAAAGTCTTTGGCCCTACAATAATCTCAAAAATAGTTAGGAGATAATTTGAATATCGTACTTTATTTTAAACACGATCAATAAATTATCGTGGCTATGGGTACGACTCTAGTGGCATTGTCATGATAAGTAAATCCCATTTGAGTTCGAGTGCACGCTGGCGTGACTCGTCCATAATTTTTCAATAATAAAATAAGCATGTTGTAGATCGCGGGTACGGTTCCTGTGGTGTGATTCACAATGTTCACAAAAAATGAGCGAGTGCGCGACATCGCGACTTGTTTATATAAATTGTTTAAAATAATTAAAAGCGGCTAAAAAGTTTAAAAGGCACAATAGGCTTTAAATGTGTAACAAATCAGATAGTTAGGCCAATTATTAATAGTTGAGCGACCGTGCTAAAACCACGGAACCCGGGAATGCCTAACACCTTCTCCCGAGTTAACAGAACTCCTTACCCAGATTTCTGTGTTTCGCGGACTGTAAAACAGAGTCAAACTTCCTCGATTCGGGATTTTAAACCGGTGACTTGGGACACCATAAATTATTCCAAGTGGCGACTCTGAATTAGAATAAATAATCCCGTTTCAATTATTGTCACTTTAATTGAAAAAACTCCCTTATTCCCTCTTTCGGGAAAAATGAGGTGTGACAATATCATCTACCTAGTCATCTGAAACTACTGATGTTGTCTAAGAATCTCACATATGCAATTCTCAACTCTACACCACATACCGCATACACTACGCCATCCTATGATAAGTATAAGAACTTCATGCTCCCTTCCGAGCCACAAACACTACGCACCCAACTAACCAAGAACTTTACATTTGATCCCATCTAGAAGCAAAATCACTATACGTCACATGCTCTTCACGCCAACAGAAAATACACATCTCTAACCGGGGTAAAAACCATCAGGAACTATCTGAATCCCATTTGTACAACATCAAACCGTCAGGACTGAATCCTTCTAACTCAATCAAGTTACGCAGGTCACCAAGACCCAAGAGCATTGCTAAGAAACACCTGTAAAACTCATTGCCTCATAAACACCCAAAGGAATAATCATACCCCTTACCATGTCGATCCGATCTACTACCAAACTGTCCTATTAATCCAAGTTCCTTCTAACTTACCTTTGAATTGATACTTCCCCTTTCTATAATGCTGCAATTCTCAACGTAGACTCTCTACTCGAGACCCAAGAATAGGACCGTACCATTTAAGGCTCGTAAGTCGCTGAATACTCTCTCAATTATCCCCAACAGGTGACACATTCAAAATACTTACTCTGAAGAGACTTCCTGCGAATCTGAAACCATTACCTTCACTTTCCTGATACTGATAGATAGAATCCATGATAATGTAAAGACACCACAAGCCTTGACACCCTCCACGTAAATCTCAGTTTTAGCCCAAGTCACACCTTGAAAATCCTCAATTGCTACATATAACCTTGAATTCATCAGAACCATTCTCGAGCATCATTCACTCTACACAATTGCAATTACACTGACCGAGCAGACAGAACGACATGACCCCCATTGCAAACCACATACTAGGAAAGTCATCCACACATTTGAAGCAACAAGCAAACTCATACACTGCACACACTACACTTTTTACAATTACAACTCAATTATTCAATATAGTCCATTTACTCGGAGAGTACATTACAACCTGTATCGAAGAATTTCCATTACTCGAGTCATTCCCAGACTCCACCTCTGCCGGTCATAACTGGTTCACCGATATACCTCGAACTGAAACCGCTACAACACCTAATCGTGAAATCAACTTGTCATTAAAGACTCCCCCACTTGGCTCAAAGCCAAATATCAAGACAAACAATAACTCACGATGCTCATACGCTATCACTGCCACCATACTGTGGTGAGATCCAACTAAATACTTCATAAGCTCATATGTACCAAACCATCTAACACCTCAAATCATATGCAAATCTCGCATTCCCCATTGTGATGGTCATGCCAATCCCCACAAGCAATCTAAACTCAAATTACAACCTACATCATTTACTGGTAGAAGAGAACTTACTACAGATCAACATAAGGATCACACACCTCGGAAAACCCGCATGAGATACCCCTGCCTGCTTAGCCTCAAAATGATATCTCTCTATATACTTCCGAAAATCATAGCTATCACAAAATCACTATAACTTCCTGCATTAAAACACAACCAATGCCTATCCTCGAGGCATCAAGATACGTTGTATAAGAACCTGAAGCCGATGGTAGAACTAACACTGGAGCTGTGGTCAAAGAAATCTTGAGCTTCTGGAAGCTCTATCCCACAGTCCTCTGACCACATGGATACCCTCACTGGACACCACGTGTCCCAATAACGCTACTGAACTGGGCCAAAATTCACACTTGGAGAACTTTGCGTAGAGCTTCTCCTCCCTAAATCCTTATAATACCATCCTCAAATGCTGAGTATGCTACCCCTGGCTACGTGAGTACGCCAGGATGCCGTCAATGAATATAATAATAAAGGGGGTGATAACACGGCTGAATACACCGTTAATAGAATACATGAATGTTGTTGGGGCATTGGTCAGCTCAAAAGACATCACCAGAAACTCAGAACACAACAAGAAAATCAACTTCACTCCACAACTAAACTACACGGGAGGTCCTTCAATACACCCACAACCCGAGGCCATATTCTAACTCAAGACAGAAGTCAAATACTCAATGGTTCTTGCTACGTCTCCCGCCAATTCATTTTGTCACAATCAAACAACCTGAACACATCTAATCATCAAATCACACTCACCATGTAGCCATATAGTCACAAAGTCCAATCAATAAGGACACAAACAGACATATAAGTCCCCAAATGCACGTGCTCACACAAATAAAAATCTCAGCACTCCAACCACAGATAAAATCCGGTCTTAAGTCCTCCAGAGTGGCCCATTATCAATCTGCTAAAAATCACATCTCCTCCATGGAAATCACAAGTTGTCGATGCACAGTTGATACCGAGAGCTCACGTGCGCATTCGACTACATGAAAGGGATTCAAAGAGTTACGCTTTTGGCTAAATAAATGGATTCGCACTACAAGAATTTAAGAATGTGATATTTTTCCTAAGGGTTCTGTAGCCTCTCAAAGATAAGTAAGACGTCTCCGTACCGATCCGCAAGACTCTACTAAACTTGCTCATGACCGTTGAGTCCAATGTAACCTAGGCTCTGATACCAACTTGTCACGACCCCAAATCCTAAACCGGTCGTGATGGCGCCTACCATGGAACTAGGCCAGCCAAAAATCACACATTGACATATTATTTTCAAAATTTCCAAGTCTTTTCAACATTTCATAAGTATTTACAAAATTTCTGAATTTCTAAACAAAATCAAACGAGATAAATAGTCTAATAACTATCCCCAAGACCCGGAGTCAACATGTCATGAGCATCTAAAAGTGGTACCAAAAGTTCTACTATCATAATACATCAAGTCTCAGAACAAGGAACAAGAAGGGAAAATAGAGATGCTGTAAATGCTGTACAACTACCTCGATGTCCCCACTCCGGCTCCACACGTAGCAAGAAAACTAGTGCTCGACACCAGCACCTGAATGTGCACACAGAGGTGCAGGGAGTAATGGTGAGTACGCCAACTCAGTAGTAATGAAAATAAATCAAGTCTGAATAGTAAGAAACACACAAGAGCAAATCATCGAATCATAATAAGAAAAATCTTTATTCCCAACAGTGTATACATTTAGTCAATATGATTTAAAGCAAGTTTCAGTAAAAATCCTTTGAACAAGTATGATTTCCAATGATTTCAGTAAAATACCCAAGAAGTATTAGTATAAAGATGAAATGAATCATAAATAGTTACTCAGGTAAAACAAGTATCATAAACCGCCCATCGGGCAAATCACCACTCAGAAGCAATCACTCAGCATACCTCACAATCACTCAGCATCAGCCCCTCGAGCAACCTCACTGTCACTCATGCCTCCCAATCACTCATCACTCGACACTCGCACTCAGTATGTACCTGCGCTCACTGGGGGTGTACAGACTCTGAAGGGGCTCCTACAGCCCAAGCGCTATATTATTGCAGCGTGCAGCCCGATCCAATATACATATGATGCGGCGTGCAACCCAATCCATATAATATCTATTGCGACGTGCATCCCGATCCAATATACATATGTTGCGGCGTGTAGCCCGATCCATATATATATATATATATACATTGCTGCGGTGTGCAACCCGATCCATATATACTCCTCACAACACGGCCTCACTCAGTCAGAAACCTCTCACAAGCCACTCGGGCTATCAGTAAAATGGGGTACTCAGCCCAAAACAGTATTTATCACAAAAATAGTGTAAACAAGTCTGAGTTTTGAAAACAGTTTAACATGGTATGACTGGGTGTAAAACATAATTGATACAGTGAGGGAAATTCATAAAGTATCCCCAAGAGGTCTAAACAGATCGGCACAAGGCCCAAACATGGCTTACAACAGCAATAGTATAAAAATACGCTTTATCATGTGATTTAAAAAAATTACGCAACTCGATAGTTTCCACGGGAAGGACCAAGTCCAAATCCCAAAATCAGTTCACGCCACACACTCGTCATCCAGCGTGTGCGTCACTCCAAGACAGTGAGAATACGCTAAGTCTGGGGTTTCATACCGTCAGGACAAGATTTAAAGTCATTACTTACCTTAACCCGGACAAAACTCTAGCCCGCGATGCTCTTGCCTCTCGATTCGGCTTCCAAATGCTCCGAATCTATCCAAAATAAGTATATTATCATCAATATACGCTAAAGGAATGAATCCCATATGAAAATTATCAAATTAGACCACAAATCCCAAAATTGGTCAACCCCGGCCTCCGGGCCCACGTCTCGAAATCCGGAAAAATTCATAAAATTAAGAAACACATTCACTCATGAGTCCAACCATACTAGTTTCATTCAAATCCGACTCCTATTCGATGTTCAAATCCCAAAATTCATTTTATGAAGTTTCTACATTTTCCCAAATTTCTACCTCAAAGTACTAATAAAATGATGAAATCATTGATATATTCATGTATATTAATCAAATCCGAGTTAGAATCACTTACCCAGATGAATTTCTTGAAAAACCCTCGAAATATCGCCTCAAACCGAGCTCCCTAGGTTCAAAATGTGAAATAATGCCCTAAATCCCGTTTATATTGTGCATTTTCTAATCTCCATTGCGGTGACAGCGGAATTCCGGACGCTGCAGCGGAACCAACCTTCGCGGACGCGAAATATTAGCGCTGACGCGCTTCTGAAGGCTGCAGTAGCAGGGTTCAGTATTTTGGCCATAACTTTCACTACAAATGTCCAAATTATGATTTCTTTAGCTTTCTGGAAACTATACACGAAGGGATACAACTTTCGGTTTTAAATCATCTCAAAGTTCCTTCTATATCAAAAGATATAGGCTCCCAAAGTCACACCAGCGAATCTGCGGATTCTTCCCTGGAGCGCCGCATCGTCCAAAATTCCGCCCTCAGTGCCCCAATTCCGCCCCCAGCGGAAATTCCTTCACCCCCAATGGAAAATTTAAGCCTAGAACCATGCTTGAGTTCCGGTAATGCCCGAACTCGCTCAAAACTCACACGAAACACACCCGAGGCCCTCGGAACCTCAACCAAACATGCCAACACATCACATAACCTCATTCAAACTTAGTCGAACCCTCGGAACACCCAAAATAACATCGAAACACCAAATCAACTCATAATTCAAGCCTAAGGATCTTCAAACTTCCGAAAATCACCAACGATGTCGAACAGACTCCTAAGTCCCAAATCACCTAACGAAACTATCCGAGCCATAAAATTCACATTCCGGGGGTCGTATACCAATAAGTCAACTCCCCATTGACATTTTCAACTATAAGGCTAATTTAAGAGACTAAGTGTCTCAATTCTCACCACAACCACTCTGAACCCGAACCAGGCGACCAAACACATCATAATTAGGTTAACTAACACATGCCAAAACTGAAACATGGAAAACGGGGCTAAACTCTCGAAACGACCGACTGGGTCGTTACAAAATTGCTCATTGAAATTTTTCTACCTATCGTCTTTCTCCTCCTAAAAGCATCCCCTGTGCACATAAAATTAACGCACATCTTATGTGTTGAATAAAAATAAATTATCGTTTCAGATAAAACTCCTTGATCGTGTCTCTCTCACCCATCGCAAAAAAATGAATAGAAAAAGAAGAAGAATTAACTTAAATAGCTGTTCATATAACCTCTTAAACTAAAATTAATTAGTAGATATATTATTATATATGTTTAGTTTATGTATACTATATATATATATATATAGTATACATAAACTAAACATATATAAT
>ML293182.1:2184-34472 GCA_005239495.1 Nicotiana undulata
TATTTATCACACGAGGGGACATGCCGTGTTGATCGTTTATTATTTGTCGCACGATGGGACATGCCGTGCTGATTGTTTACAATTTATCACACGAGGGGACATGCCGTGTTGATCGTTTATTATTTATCGCACGAGGGGACATGCCGTGCTGATTGTTTGTTATTTATCACACGAGGGGACATGCCGTGTTGATCGTTGATTATTTATTGTACGAGGGGACATTCCGTGCCGAGTGTTACTATTTACGCACGAGGGGACATTCCGTGCTGAGTGATAGTGAGGTTATGCACGAGGGGACATGCCGTGCCTTTTGTTGTTCATTATCTTTTTTGAGAAGTTAAATTCCTGCTTTTACTTTTACATTTCAGTTATTACCATGTTCTACCATGTTAGTAGTTTGTTGCCCCTTTTACCCCCCAGCATGTTCTCCCCGTATCTGTCTTATTTGCTTATTTCCGTCGATATTCTCCTGTTATTATATAGAATTGCACAAGTACATATATTATTGTCGGTCCTAGCCTCGTCACTACTTCGCCGAGGTTAGGCTCGACACTTACTCAGTACATGGAATCGGTTGTACTGATGCTACACCTGCACTTCTTTATGTTGTGCAGACTACGCAGCCGGACCCGGTGATCACTGACGGTCGGAGCATTCCATCAGCTCATACAGGAGACATCGAGGTAGACCCACAGACGTTCGTGGGCCTTGGCGTCACCTTCTACCCTTCACTTTCTCTGTCTTATCTTATAGTTCAAAGACAGTCATATGTACTTATTTTCAGACCTTTGTTTTTAGTAATCTCTTAGACAGTTCGTGAGTATGTGACGCAGTTCTGGGATTTGTATATGGGATTTATTTCGAAGTTGCTATATTATTTTTGGTAATTTGTTAACCTTCATATTGTGGGTCATTGATGCCTTAGTTATCTTGTTCGCTTTAGTTGTTAATGAGTTTTATTTAGTTCAAACGTTGGCTTGTCTAGCGGGTTCAATGTTAGACACAGTCATGGCCTGAAGGTGGAATTTCGGATCGTGACAGTAAACATGCTTGCTTGGGATTCAAAAGGTAAAATCGCAATTTCAGCTAAAATGAAAAATAATGATTGGTCAAAATAGAATCATATTGTAGCCCATGTTTAAATTTGTAAATATCTTGACTAAATTGCCCTATAATTATGTCATCATCTATCACTACAGACTTTCCCATACAATAATTTTTGCTGCCTCTCTTTGTACTCCCCACGTGGATCCAATCGGAGGTGGTATCCTAACTATTAATAATCTTAACTATTAAGCAGGCAGCAGGTCAACATGCCTTCTTGAAATTCAAAAGATAAAATCGCAATTTCATCTAAAAATGAAAATAATGACTAGTCAAAATAGAATCATATTGTAGCCCACGTTTAAATTTGTAAATATCTTGACTAAATTGCCCTATGATTATGTCATCATCCATCATTACACGCTTTTTCATACAATAGCTTTTGTTGCCTCTCTCTGTACTCCCCACGTGGACCCCAAGTCGAGTCCCACCTAAATTGTTTCTCACCTTTGTATTTATAACTATTTTTTTAATATCTTGTCAACTACGAAATTTTGAGTCAATAATCTTAAGAATGTTTTGCTTTTGTCTAAAAAAAAAAGCAAATTCTTTTAGCTTTGCTTGAATGTAACGGGTATTTAAGACATTTAAAAGAATTAATTTAAATAGTCACCCACCCAACTATATATTTAACTAATAGATGTATAATATAAGTTTAATACAGTTATACATAGAGGAGTTTGACTAGGAGCATTTTTATATATACTCACTTTTGGGATCACCATTGAAGTTATACCCGCATTGCACAAAATTTTGTAAAGTGTATCCGCTCGAATCAGAATTAGTTCAATCTCTTTAATGCAACTTCAGAAATCAAATATGAAGTTCTTTTATCTTTCAAATGCAACTTCAAAAATTCGAATCTACAGTAGTTCAATATATTGAATGCAACTTTAGATTTCGATTTTTAAGTTCTGAAATATAAACTCGTCCTTCAATTTTCAACAATTCAATACCCAAATCTACTCCAAATGAACTTAAATTTGAAACATAACTTTCAAATATCATAAAGAACAAATCTCAATGATCAAACTGTCGAAAAGATAACAAATTTAAAAAATTCATTTTTCAACTAAGAACAAGAAGAAATTCTTAGCACAAAGGAGAAGAATATAGCTGTAAAGAAGAAGAGAAAAGCGTATGCATTTGAAATTATCTAAAAATTGGGTATCAGTTTAATTTTTTTTTAAAAGCAGACACAAATCCAACGGGTGAAACAAAACTGGACGCCACATAATATTATTACCTTTGACTATGATTGTTGGGCCCGGGCACAATCCGAGCTACTCGTAACTAGTTATAATATATGAGTATGACTACGAGGTGGGTGAGATGAATATAAATATGAAAATGACAATCCTGTTGTTGTGAGTGGAAAAAGTTGTGCAGAGTTTTACGAAGTCAAGATGAAAGTGAGATTTCATGTAGTGTGACAATACTACTATACTATTGAAAAATATTGAATTATGAGTGGGAATTTGTACAGAATGGCTAGTGGAAGACGGGTCCCGTGGCCGTAGACTACTGGTGTGCATGGCGTATATAGTGTAGCGGTTGGGGCGATTCAACGGATCTCGTGGACTAAAGCATAATTATTTTGAAAGACTCTTAAATTTATTTTATAAAATATTTACACTAACAACAAAAATTGCTTTTAATCATTTAAGACAAAAAAAGAGAATTTAAAAAAAAAAGGGAAGAAGAACACAACAAATAAATTGGTGGACTATTGGATGTAGAGGTCTAAAATTCAAAGTTTTAATTTGGCTATCATTAAAACAAGAAAAAGAAATAAAGATACATAACGTAATAGCTTAAGTTTTTGAGCATTGACGGTGCAAAAACTATTTACTCCTTCAGATCAATTTAAACGATAATTGTAGTTCATGCTATTAAGTAGCATTTATCTGTGAATGTCTAAAATATATTTGGAATAACCTAATGTAATATGTTTAATTACACAAAAGAAAACTGGCACATGAATGCTTTTGTGTTCATGCAGTTTCACAGTACATTGTAAAAAAAAATTCATTATGTTGTCAATGTATATAACTTTATTCTTACATAATGAGGAAAAAATCAAGAGTGAAGAGTGAAACAAATATACTAATTAATGAGAAATTTTTTTATCAGAGTTTATATATTAATTGGTATAAACTAACCTCAATCAAATAACAAAAAATTATATTGTAAGACTTTTTTTTAAACTAATTATTTGTATGAATTATATAGTATATAGTCTTCACATCGAGAATTATTTGCAGATGAAGAGATGTCAAAGGGGCTTCTTACTTCCCAAACAGATCCTCCTACATCTATATATAAACGCTGGTTTATCAAGAATACGCAAGAAAAGCACTTCGAATTGTTGATTAATCGTCAGAGATGGCTTAGAACCAACAGTTCATTATCTAATGGATCTTTCCGTTCTAATACTCTATCCGAGAGTTATCAGTATTTATCAAATCTGTTCCTATCTAACGGAACGCTATTGGATCAAATGNATAGAGATGGCTTAGAACCAACAATTCATTATCTAATGGATCTTTCCGTTCTAATACTCTATCCGAGAGTTATCAGTATTTATCAAATTTTTTCCTATCTAACGGAACACTATTGGATCAAATGACAAAGACATTGAGAAAAAGATGAGTTTTCCCGGATGAAATGAAAATTGGATTCATGTAATAGGAGAAAGATTTTCCATTCCTTATCCGGAAATATATGTGGCCATGAAAGAGGGATTAAGTGGAACATAATTGACTGGGTGGTAGAGTCGTGGAAACGCTTGTTTCTTCCATATTTTGGACCTTATCTCCATGGAAGAATATGTTACTGCTGAAACACGGAAGAATTGAAATCTTAGATCAAAACACTATGTATGGATGGTATGAACTGCCTAAACAAGAATTCTTGAACAGCAAACAACCAGTTCAGATATTCACGACCAAGAAGTACTGGATTCTCTTTCGGATAGGCCCTGAAAGGAGAAGGAAGGCTGGAATGCCAACAGGCGTCTATTATATTGAATTTACCCGATAGTCCCCATTTTGGGAACGTCCAGTGCCAAAGTCACTGAATGGGTAAGTCGCCAATCCCTGGACTATGTAATGTACTTTATCTGCTGGGTTACGGGCGGGCATTTTACCAGAGGTTTCTAATCTACCCTTGTGTGATTCCTGTTGAAGCATATACTCGGGGGGTGGGTGCAGGGCGGACGATTTTAAAGCGGACTCCCCATTCATTAGATAGAGAAGATCACCAAGATTTCGCGANAAGATCACCAAGGTTTCGCGATCCACTGCCGAATTTATTCCAATTCCAAGAGCTCGGATCGAATCGGTATGATATACCGATTCGATCCGAGCTCTCTTATTCATGAGCATTCTCAATATTATGCCTTGAAGAGGACTCGAACCTCCACACTATTTAGCATGAGATTTTGAGTCTCGCGTGTCTACCATTTCACCACCAAGACATCTTGAAAGTGAATCATATTCTGATAATTTAAAATAAGTTTGGGGTCTTTAAATTTTGGGGGCCTAAGGCAACGACCTCACCGCCCAAAGCCTTAGAGTCGCCCCTGCACAACGGCAATGCGCATCATTATATGTAGTAATGGTAGATTTAATAATACGATATAATAAAATTAAATAATAATTAAAATATATTTATAGTAACAATAGGATACAATATAAAGCAGATATTAACCAACCAAATAAGTTGTAAGAGTTTGGAAAATGTTCAAATATGTTCATCAATATGAGAAGTAAGTCAAATTTGCCCTAAACTGTGCTATGCGTTAATTCTGAACCAATATAATTCAATAACAATTTAAAATTTGGCCCTTAATAAATCAAAAAACATAATTTGCAACAATAGTTATTAGTTGTTAAATATGTTAAGAAACTAAGCTTAAAGTAATAATATGAAACAAGAAAATAGACAAGAAATGTAGAGAGGAAGAGAGAACTATCTTATTTCTTCTATGTATTCAAGTACGTACAATATCACTTCATCCTCTATTTATAGTATTACATAGAGGTATACAAAAGAATGTCTTAAACATGACACTAAACATTTGAGATCATGGAGGAGATTATGGAGATGTGGGAGTTACAATCATAATGGTAAGAAGTAGTGGGAGGTTAATGGAGAAGAGTAGTGTGAGTAACTTCTTTAGGAGTTATAGGCATCCACTACATTATTCATAACACTCCCTCTTGGATGTCTATCGATAATGTGCCTCGTTAAAACCTTACTAGGAAAAAACCCTTTGGGAAAAAATCTCAATGAAGGAAAAAGAATACACATATCATGTAATACGCATTGTCTGCTGCCTCGTTCAAAATATTGCCATGAAAACCCATTAGGACAAAACCTGTGCGAAGTGAAAACAGTGCAACGTGTGCTATACTCACCCTGACAAAAATATCACTTGACATCTCAAAGACATGAATTCCAATCATGTATAACAACTTTTCAATTGTTGAGGTTGGCAATGCCTTGTGAAGAAGTTTGCCAAATTATCACTTGAACAAATTTGTTGAACATCAATCATGTATGAAATAGAACTTTTGTGAAATACGTTTTATTTTGTCTCCTTATATAATCCTTCTTTCAATTGAGCTATGCATGCAGTATCATCTTCAATGTAATTGAAATCTTGTTGAATATGATAATTTGGCAGTACCCTCACAACCAAATAGATTATCTGAACAACGAACCATGCCCTGCATTTGTATAACCAACATAATCTTAACAATATTTGTTAGAATAAACCAATATATATCAAGGACTTCTTTTGCAATATAATCATAAAAGTATTCCAGTATCTTTATATAGGAATTAAACTATATCTCGCTAGCATATTATTTTACTCGTGGTTCTAGCAAGATACATAGTGCACCAATTGCAATTAACACAAAAATAAATCATGTACGTCATGATTGCTCTATCCACATAAGAATTTGCTGAAGCTTTATTTAATGAATTTCTTAGGAACCTTAATATGCATTAGAACAGTTTGAATCCTTCAATGATTTTTATATACGCATATCAAAATTATCAGGTGTTTAACCAAAGAATTAGATCCTTTGACCAAAGCTATTTTTAGGATGAACGCGGGTTTATGATAATCAAGGTAATAATGATAATTGCAAATAAATAAGTGAATGGAAAATAACGAGATGCACAGAAAATAAAGTGAATTATAATAGTGGTTCGAATGTCCTTTACAAGTTGCATTTTATTCCCTCATATAGAGAATTTCTTAATATAACGTCTACATTTCTCAATGATCGTACATTAATGACTAATTATGGCATTACTGTAACGTTACAATGAATAACCATAACGGTTGCGTGAAGGTCATGTAACATGTGGATCATTAATTGAACATCTTTGAATCTGCCCGTAGATCCGTCCGGATTTATTCCCACTATGTCTCTTCACTGTCTCAATCAGGTTGAGATTCATGTAGCTAATTACCTCGTAGGTATGTTGTGTCGTGCCTCTTTACCTCATACCTCTTTATAGAACCCTGTCCAGTTGTCATGCTTTTATTTCTCCACATAACTGGCTGAGTCATCAAGAACTATTACACGTGTAAAACTCTTTTTTCACCAATACATATAGTTCCCCCACTTACCATTTATTTATCGATTAATATTTGGTAAGTGGATACGTATTTATGGCGAGAATATTTTGCCGCCGCTTCACTCGAAACATTGCATCTTTCTATGAACGTAGGCGTCGCTTGTCACTTATATTTAATATTTAAGCCACGTGGCATCTCCGGATTGGTTCTGAAATTATTCAGCGCTTTTTAGGGCTTTTTGCAGCTGCATCAGTCACGAAGTGACATCTTCAATTATGGCTTTCACATCATTGTCTTTTTTCCCTTTTTGACGGTTGCCTTCGAGTATAATACCCCTTTTCCTTTCTTTACTTTCACGAAAAACTTCTAACTTCCAAACTTTATTTGTAAAGAACTTTTTCCCTTGTCTTTGTAAATATGTCTTCCTCAGATCAAACTAAGAGATTCATAAACGTAGATGATTTGACTCCTTCTTTTGCTCCGACACAGAGTAGGAGAGGCGGCAGGTTGAGGAGTTTAGGTTCCACTCCTTCAAGGGGTTCTTCCTCTTCTCAAATTACTTCCCCTCTTTCTTCTAGGTATTTAACTTCTCCGAGAGCTAGGGCTTCCATAACTTCGTCCAAAGGTAGAGAACATCACGAACCTTTGCGTGAACCAAGGGTCGATAAAATAGTACCTGTGGAGTTTACCTTTGCTAGGGATAGTCAGGCCCTTAGAGATCAACTTTCTTCATTGTCGTCTCTTGATAGTGCTGACAAGTACACTACCTTGATCACTAAAAGGTTTAATTCCTCTTATACGCAGTGACTATTTTTGGGGGTCCAATTTTCTTGTCGTCGTTCCAAATGGTAATCAAAGAATAACGTCTTACAAGACGGGGTATTATTTTGTTTATACTTGTCCCTTTATATTAGGGTTCAAGCCTCCCATCGACCCAGTTATCATCGAGTTCTGTCATTTTTTTAAAATTTGCTTGGGACAAGTCGGTCCTCTTATATGGTGAGTCGTTCCATATCTCAGATGTTTGGCTACTTTAGCTTCGGTCCCCTTCACCTTTAATCATCTTATTCACCTTTATTCCCCAATGCTATTCCGTCAAGGAATTTTTACCCTGGCTGCCAGGAGTAAAAGAGTGTTGGTGACTCCTAACGATGATAAGGATCGAGGTTGGTTTCTTCGGTATGTTTCTGTGCCTACTGCCGGTTTAGTAGGTGAAGAAAATCTTCTCTTCCCAGAGAAGTGGAATCGTGCACGTGAGTACATTTTTGCTCACATTCCTTGATTTTTGCTTTAAGTATTTTATTAACACCGTAGTTGTTTCTTCTTTTTGCAGCAATCATGGAAACTGTCGAGAATGGGTAGAAAAGCTTTTGTTAATCGCTCCGTTGGAAGAACGTTCATGGAAGTACTTCTCCGGGAAGTACGATTGGACAGTTAAGACTCACGGTAAGCGAAGCTTTTATTTTTGCTTCTTTTCTTGTTTAAGCGTTTCTTTTTTACCCTTTTTATTTTGACAGGGTTTCCCGCTCATGGAGTTTCTGCTGCGTCTGTTCCCAAGTTGTCCCTGGCTCAGGCCCAGGAAATCATTTCAGGCTCTTCTTCTTCAAAAAGGAAGGTAGGTGGGTCAAGGACCTCGGAAGAAGAAGAGGAAGAGGAGGGAACTTTGGTCCATAGGTCATGCAGAAGGAAGGTGGTCTCAGACGACGAGTCTACACCTGTCATTGTGACTTCCGTGCCTGAAGTTGGACTTTCTGCCTCCGAGGATGCTACTCCCTCTCCCGTGTGTGAATCTGTTGACCATTTGTTCCGTGAAGGCTTTGGTCCTGTTGTTGATGAAGCTCTCTTGGCTGTTTTATCTCCTCGTCTTAGAGAACTCCCTTCAAATGTTCCATATATTTCTCCTGCTCCCGTGGCTATTCCTGCTCCTGTCGTTGCTCCCTATCCCGTGGCTTTTTCGGCCCCTCAGACTTCCTTTCCCGTGGCTCCTGCATCTTTACCTGCTTCCGTGCCTTCTGTTACAGAAGTAGGGTCTTCCAGCAGGGAGATGAGGCAGGTGATGATAGAAGTTCCAGTAGAGGGTAGTCTCTTTAAAAAGTATGGCCATCCAAATGTGTGGTTGAAACCGTTGATAGGCCCGACAAAGAGATCTATGTTGGACAGCCACAGTTCCCTTACATGGGCTAATGAAATCGTGCATACTTCTTTAAAGGTAAAATGCATTTTCTTATGTTCACTCTTGTAAATGTATTTACCATATCTAATTGACTTTCTTTTGCAGATCAATCTTATAGGAACGAAGCTTATGAAGAGGGTTTCTAACACGGAGCAGGAAGTGAAAGAATGGCGTGATGAAACAGATAATTGGAAGAGCAGTATGAAAGCTTAAGGCTCGACATGGAGGCCGTAGAAGAAGAAAAATGTACCTTGGAGCAGCAAGTGAGAGTCATGACGGTAGAGTTGGCCGTGGAGAAAGCATCTTTTGATCAGGCGGGCAAAGATAAGAACGTCCTTGAGTCCTCATTTGCGGAGCAGCTGTCTCGTGCCTCTGAAGAGATCAGGAATTTGAAGGCTTTGCTGAACAAAAAGGAGGAGTATTCAGGCAAGCTTGTACAATCACTTACTCAGACCCAGGAGGATCTCTGCAACTCTTTGAAGAAAGTTTAATTCCTGGAAAGGTCTCTCGCTCCTTTAAGGGCCTCCAATGATGTTGCTGTGGTTGAGAGGGACAAACTAAGAGCTGAGGTTATGCTATGGGAAAAAGATTACGAAGCTCTTGAAGATAGGACAGATGTTGATGTTAGTTGGGCGTATATGAACTCTCGCCTCAACACATTGACTGAAATTAGCCAAGAGGGTTTTGACCTTAATGCTGAAATTGCAAAAATCAAGGAGGCCATTGAGAAGGCTCAACAAGGTCCGAATCTCTCTTCACCTGAAGGTGAGGCTTCTGTTGTTCAAGTCTCTTCGTCCTCAGTTGCTCCTGTTCCCTCTACCGGTGAAGTCAATCCCCCTTCCAAAGAAGTTTAAGAAGTTGGTTCCTCTTTTTTTTTTCCAATTGGTGGTTACCCCCAGTCCCATCGGGGGTAAGTTTGGATCCTTTTAAGTCCCCAAATGACAACTTAGGCGCACTTGAATGTATATAAACTTTATACGGCTAAGTATAAGTTGATACTTAGCCGTTAATATGTTAATGCAAGAATGACTTTTGTTTTGAGTTTCTGTTCCACTCTTTAGGTCTTTTGCACGCTTCATTTTTGAGGTTTAAGTTTTACCTCTGAGTTTTGCATATAAAATGCTTAGATTATCCGTAACTTTTCATAGTAGGTACGGTTTTATGAAAGAGGGCCCTTTTTTTATCGACACTTAATGAAGAAGACGTCTCAACTTCATAATGGTGTAAAAATGCAATAGAGAGAGAGAGAGGAATTTTTCACATGTTTAACAATGTTTCTGAAGAAAGTTTTTGTGCCAAACATTCATAACATTTTACATGTGTTTGATTATCGTCTAAAACTCATGTTGCAACTGTTTTCTTTTAACAAGTTTGATATACACTTGTATTTCGTAATTGTTTTCCTTATGTAACCGTTTTTTTGAGTTAATATAAGGGAATAACTGTTTTTTGTTTGTAACAGTTTTCATAAAGGTATGGGTTTTTGCCCGTAACTGTTTTTATTGACAACAATTTTTAATAAACACGAGGGTGATGCTTTTTCATTCGTAACTGTTTTTTGTTTATAACAGTTTTTATAAATGCAAGGATAGTGATCTTTCATCCGTAACTGTTTTTTATTGATAACAATTTTCTGTATGAGTACAAATATCTCATAACTGTTTTTAGTTACAACAGTTTTCTGAATGAGAACAAAGATGATGATCTTTATCCACAACTGTTTTTAGTTACAACAGTTTTCTAAATAAGTACAAAGATGTGCATTTCTCCCTCGTAACTAGTATTTTGCCTTTTAACCTGAACGTTTGTTTAATCTATGAACATTGTTCGAAGGATTTTGAATCAGGATTTTGTGTTTTTGAGTCTTTGGCTCTTTCGATTTTGCTCGTATCACTTGACTTGTTGGGTAAATGGATCTTCAGTCTCGAGCTTTGACTTTTTGATAGTCTTTTTTGCTTCGTCTTTGCCTTCCATATTGTATAGTCCCCCAAGTGTTTGAGTTTTGAAGAATGAAAT
The DNA here is from genome assembly GCA_005239495.1 of Nicotiana undulata. Lineage (NCBI taxonomy): Eukaryota > Viridiplantae > Streptophyta > Magnoliopsida > Solanales > Solanaceae > Nicotiana > Nicotiana undulata. The sequence continues at coordinate 13,077 of ML293182.1, forward strand.
CTCGAGCACTTGACTATTCCTTCCTTGTGTTCCTTTTCCTGAAAAGGAAAAACATACGGGACTCGAAAGTATATAGTTTTTAGATGATGACTACTTAACCCTTTAAAACGTCCATCAGAAAGTGTAACCCTATACTGGGAATTCAGTTACTTCCTCGTGTCTTTGCAGGTCTAATATCTTTATCTGGTGATGCATTAGCTTTTTGCCTATCATCTAAAACAGTTAGTAAAATTTTAACTGTACAAATATCAAATCGAACGTAGTGATACCTGGCCGGGGGTATTCCTTTTCCTTAGAAGTAATACTTCTTCAAATGGATGGCATTCCAGCTTGTTGGTAAGATCCTGCCGTCCATATCTTCCAGCTCATAGGCGCTTTTCCCAGTGATGCCTCGGACTTTGTAGGGTCGTTCCCAATTTGGGTTTAACTTTCCCGCACCAGCTTCTTTTTTTGATTGGAAGACTTTCTTGAGAACGAAGTCCCCAATTTTGAAGTATCTGAGGTGAGCTTTCCGGTTGTAATAACGCTCTATGATTTGTTTTTGAGCTTCCATACGTATCATTGCGGCTTCTCTTCTTTGTTCGAACAAGTCCAGATTAGTTCTCAACTCGTCGTTGTTTGTATCTTCCGTGGCTGTTGTAAACCTTATGCTTGGTTCATCAATCTCCACCGGTATTAAGGCTTCTGAGCCATAAACAAGCGCGAATGGAGTTTCTCCCGTGGCTGTTTTTGAAGTTGTTTTGTAAGCCCATAGCACTGCCGGTAATTCATCAGGACAATTTCCCTTGGATTTCTCTAACCTTTTCTTTAGGTTGTTGATGATGACCTTATTCGTTGATTCAGCTTGCTCATTAGACACGGGGTGATAGGGTGTTGAAGTAATTCGTCTGATTTGCCACCTTTAGAAGAATTATGTGATTTGCGAGCCTATGAACTGCGGGCCATTATCACATACGATCTCCTTCGGTATTCCAAATCGACATATTATATTTCTCCATATGAAGCTTTTTACTTCTTTTTCTCGCACTTGTTTAAAGGCTTATGCCTCCACCCATTTCGTGAAATAGTCAGTTAACACGAGTAAGAACCATACCTTTCCTTTAGCTACGGGAAGGGGTCCCACTATATCCATCCCCCATTTCATGAACGGCCATGGAGATATCACTAGGTGCAATAACTCTGCTGGTCGGTGCATGTTGTTAGCAAATTGTTAGCATTTGTCGCATTTGGATACGAAGCCCTCAACTTCTTCTTCCATCTTAGGCCAATAGTACCCAGCTCTGATTAGGGTTTTGGCCAAGGATCTTGCTCCTGCGTGATTTCCACAGTGTCTTTCGTGGACTTCCCTCATCACGAACTTCGTTTGGTTAGGTCCGAGGCATTTTGCTAAAGGACCTCCGAACATTTTGCGATATAAAAAATTGCGAATGAGGCAGTACCGCGCGGCTTTTCGGCTAAGTGCTTGAGCCACTTTTTTGTCTTCAGGCACGGTGCCATTTTGCAATAAATTTAAAATTTCATTTCTCCAATCCCAGGTTAAATTGTTAAAAGTTACCTCATTTTTATCTTGGTCTATTGCTGAATGGAACAGATGGACGACAATTGTATTGTCTTCATTTGTTACTTCTGTAACTGCTGCGAGGTTAGCCAATGTATCTGCTTCAACATTTTCCTCTCTAGGTATTTGTATTACCTTCCACATTTTGAATTGCCTTACGAGATCTCGTGCCTTTTCTAGATACTATTGCATTCGAGTCTCCTGAGCAATATCAGTCCCCTGCATCTGATTTACTACCAGTTGAGAGTCACTTTTGATTACGATTTGCTCGATTGAGAGTTCTCGTGCCAGTTCCAGTCCTTCAATGACAACTTCGTACTCCGCTTCATTGTTAGTTATAGGATAACATTTGATTGCTTGCCGCGTCTTTTCACCCGTGGGTGATATTAAGACTATGCCTAAGCCGACACCTTTTACATTAGAAGAACCATCAGTAAATAGGGTCCATAGACCCAGATTAGCACCGTTAAAGAGTTGTAACTCTTTTTCCACTTCAGGGACAATGCTATTATTAAAATCAGCGACAAAATCAGCTAAAATTTGAGACTTTATTGCAGTCATAGGCTGATATATTATGTCATGCTCGCTTAATTCTATGGCCCATTTGGCTAACCTTCATGATAATTCCTGTTTATGCAGAATATTTCTTAATGAATATGAGGTCACAACAGTGATTGGATGGCATTGAAAATATGGTCTTAATTTTCTAGATGCCATAATTAGAGCCAAGGCCAATTTTTCTAGATGTGGGTATCTAGTTTCAGCATCTAATAAAGTCTTGCTTACATAAAAAATTAGAGATTGTTTACCTTTGTCTTCCCTTACCAGTACTACACTTACGACAATTTCTGCAACGACAAGGTAGATATACAACCTCTCCCCTTCTTTTGGCTTTGATAACAACGGGGGTTTTGATAGATAAGCCTTCAGATCTTTGAGAGCCTGTTGACATTCTCCAGTCCATTCGAACTGATTTTGCTTCTTGATAACTGAAAAGAATTTAAAGTTTTTCTTGGAAGACACGTAAATAAATCTTCCTAAGGCTGCAATTCTGCCTGTTAGTCTTTGAGCTTCCTTTTTGTTCGTAAGTATATCAGGTATTTTGTCAATAACTTTAATTTGAGTAGGATGTACCTCTATTCCTCTATTTGATACAAGGAAACCCAAAAATTTACCTGATTCTACGCCAAAGGCGCACTTTTCTGGATTCAATTTCATATTATACCTGCGTAAAATTTCAAAGGTAATAGAGAGGTGCTGGAAATGGTCTTCCGCATGTGTTGATTTTACCAGCATGTCATCGATGTAAACTTCCATCGTCTTTCCCAGATGTTCCTGGAACATCTTGGTCACTAGCCTTTGGTACATGGCTCTAGCATTTTTCAGGCCAAAAGGCATGACTTTGTAACAATAAGTCCCCCTGTTTGTAATAAAGGAAGTTTTTTCCTCGTCTGAGGGATCCATTTTAATTTGATTATAACCAGAATACACATCTAAAAAGCTTAACAACTTATGACCTGCGGTGGCATCAATCATTTGATCTATATGTGGTAATGGAAATGAATCTTTGGGGCATGCTTTATTTAAATCAGTGTAATCTATGCATACTTTACATTTACCATTCTTTTTAGGCACTACCACAGTGTTAGCTAACCAGTTAGGGTATCTCACCTCACGTATTGAACCAATTTTCAAGAGTTTTTGTACCTCTTCGTCAATCACTTGGTTCTTGAATGGTCCTTGCTTTCTTTTCTTATACTTAACAGGTATGAAGGATGGATCTTCATTTAGCTTATGAGTCATCACTTCTGGAGGTATACCTATTATGTTTGAATGGGACCATGCAAAACAATCGACATTAGCTTTTAAATAATCAATTAATTTACCTCTTCGGCTTGGGCTTAGCCTCGTGCCTATGTGAACTTTCTGTTCAGGCTTTTGTTCGAACAATGGAACAGCTTCGAGCTCTTCCGTGGTTGTTTTGATGTGTTCATCTTCCTCCGGTTCCTGAATGACGTCAGGTTTGGAATCCACGTCTGTGTGGTTTGGTACTTCCTCTGTGGTGACTTGATTCACCTTCTCATGGCTATCTTCTTTCATACATGTTTCAACAATAATATCTTCCGTACCTATTTGGGTAGTAATTTCTTCCATACCTGTTTGGGCAAAAATTTCCGTTTGGGAGATTTCCTTATCTTTTGATTCTTCCAGTTCTACTTTTTTGTTGTAGTGTACCACGAAATTTATATTTCTCGCGGTTTGCTGATCGCCTCTAATTTGTTGAATTCCCCATTCGGAAGGGAATTTAATTACCTGATGCAAGGTGGATTGTACTGCTTTCATGTCGTGGATCCATGGTCTTCCCATGATTACGTTATAAGCCATGCCAGTATCGATGACTTGGAACCTGGTATTTTTTATTACTCCCTCAGCATAAGTGCTAAGTTCAATTTCCCCTTTGGTTATAACCGTAGAGTTATCAAACCCTGATATGGCTCGTGCCTTCGGGATTACTTGATTCCCCAATAACATTTCTTCCACGACTCTTAGCAAAATAATATTGACTGAACTACCTGGATCAATCAACACTCTTTTTACATTAATTTCATGAATAAGTAAGGATATTACCAGAGCATCGTTGTGGGGGAGCATTAATCCGCTGATATTTGCATCATCAAATGTTATATTGTCTGCTTCCGGATTTTCACGAACCCGCTTTCCGTGTGTAATTGTGAACTTCGTGGCTACTTTGCAAACCACTCCGTTTACTTCTTCACCTCCGTGTATCACGTTGAAAGTTCTTTTTGGAGATGGAGGTTTTGGGGGCTCCTGCATGTTCTTCATGTATGCCTGCTTACCTTTTTCACTAAACAATTCTGTTAAGTAGCCCTGTTTCAATAATTGTTCTATTTCACCTTGTAAAAATCTGCAGTTCTGTGTCCATGATCATTATGGAATTCACACCAGAAATCTGGGTTCCTTTTATTTGGGTTTGACCGCATTTCTTTGGGCCATCGAACCTTATCACCCATATTTCTTAATACTGAAACTAGTTCGAAAGTACTTACATTGAAGGTGTGATCCCCAATTCGTGCATTACCTCTAGTTTGTTCATCTCGATCCTTTCCAGATCTTGATGAGGATGAGCCCGCATCTCTGTTTGATGGTCTATATTCTGACCGAGTGTTTTCGAACCTAGGATGAGTCTCTCGTCCTGAAGGTCCCATATAAGGATCGTACCTATTTTTACATGATCTTCTATCTGATTCGAGACGTCTGAAATTGATACGATCTTCGTCTTTTGAACGAGCGATGGTATCTTCTTCTATACGAAGCTTGGTGTTGTACCTGTTATAGACATCATTCCATGTCGTATCTAGGAATTCTCTCAAGCTTTCCTTGAGTCTTCTCGTGGCTTCTAAACTTTTGTCATTTAAGTTGCTTGCAAATTGCATGGCTGCCCAATTATCAGGCACCCTTGGTAGTAGCATTCTTTCTCGTTGAAACCTGTCTACAAATTCACGGAGTAGTTCCGTGTCTCCTTAAATTATTTTAAATATGTCCTCCATTCTTTTCTCCACTTTTTGCGCACCAGAGTGTGCTTTTATGAAGGAATCTGCAAGCTCAGCAAAAGAATCAATAGAGTTTTCAGGGAGAAGAGAATACCAGGTTAGTGCTCCTTTGGTAAGTGTTTCTCCAAACTTTTTGACTAAGACCTACTCAATTTCTTGTTTTTTTAAGTCGTTGCCCTTAACTCCGATGGTAAAAGAAGTCACATGGTCACGTGGGTCGGTTGTCCCGTCATACTTAGGAACATCAGGCATTTTGAACTTCTTGGGAATAGGCAAGGGTGTTGCGCTTGGTTTCCAAGGTTGTTGAGAATATCTATCAACGTCAATGCCTTTGATAACATGTGGCACTCCAGGAATTTGTTCGATTCGATCATTTTGTTCCTTCACCTGTTTTTGCAAGGTTAGTAATAAAGTTTGTAATTCAGAGCTATTAGACATACATGTTCTCGTTTCGAGAGATTCATTAGGAGTATCTCCCATTCCTGAGTTTGCCAACCCAGACTAAGGATTTTCCACGGTGATGGTATTATTGGGGGGTGGTGTCGATGGTGTAGGCGACGTTGTCAATAATCCCCTCACAAAATCTTGCAAAGCCTGGCTTAAATACTCTGCAATCATTTGCTTTACTTGATCTTGTTCTACCGTTTTGATCATTACCATTATTATTGTTGTTGGATCTTTCTGGGGATTGCTCCCTTGAACCTCGTGGGGTTCCTGCGGGTGATGGAGTTCCATCCCTTTGTTTGTTATTGTCGTTGGGGTTCGACATAGTTCAGAGGATATTGCTTGAAAAGTAAACAAAGATTATTAGATTTCCCGGTAACGGAACCAATTTGTTTAACCAAAGAATTAGATCCTTTGACCAAAGCTAATTTTAGGATGAACACGGGTTTCTGATAAACAAGGTAATAATGATAATTGCAAATAAATAGGTGAATGGAAAATAACGAGATGCACAGAAAATAAAGTGAATTATAATAGTGGTTCGAATGTCCTTTACAAGTTACATTTTATTCCCTTATATAGGGAATTTCTTAATATAACGTCTACCTTTTCCAATGATCGTACAATAATGACTAATTATGGTATTAATGTAACGTTACAATGAATAATTGTAACTGTTGCATAAAGGTCGTGTAACGTGTGGATCATTAATTGAAGATCTTTAAATCTGCCCGTAGCTCCGTCCGAATTTATTCTGACTGTGTCTCTTCACCATCTCAATCAGGTAGAGATTCCCGTAGCTGATTATCTCGTAGGTATGTTGTGACGTGCCTCTTTGACTCGTACCTCTTTATATAACCCTATCCAGTTGTCATGTTGTCACAACCCGAGATTCCCACCATCGGGACCGTGATGGCGTCTAACGTTGAACCTGCTAGACAAGCCAACGTAATTAATCATATTTCTTAAAAACCTTTACTATTAAATGATAATAGGTAAAAAATCAACTTTCCATAAATAGAAGCTTAAAAATAACAACAAAGTAAGGGAATACATAGCTAAATCCACAAACTTAACAAAATACTTAAATTAGCCAACCCGGATCTCTGGAGTCACAACTCACGGACCTTCTAAGAGTAGTACAAAGAATAGTCTGAAAGAACTAATACATATATTTCTGAAGTACAAAAATCAGAAATGAAATGGAATAGGGAAGGGGATGCCAAGGCCTGCGGACGCCTGAAGGTCTACCTCAGTGTCTCCGGTGAACTGAAGGAAGCCCCCGCGATCAGTGTCCACAAGGTCCGGTACCGGGATCTGCACAACATAAAGATGTGCAGGTGCAATATCAGTACAACCGATCCCATGTATTGAGTAAGTGTCGAGCCTAACCTCAGCGGAGTAGTGACGAGTCTAGGACACGATCAATAGTATCACCTGTGTATATAAAGAAATAACGACAGGGAGTAAACAGATAAGTGCACAAAACGGGGAAAATATGCTGGGGACAAAGGGGAAAGCAATTACTGAATAACTGAACAAGGCAACAGTCTAAATGTCAAAATAACAACAAGAAATAACAACATAGAACAAACAAGTGCACGACATCACCCTTCGTGCTTTACTCTCATCCTCACCAAAACAAGTGCACGACATCACCCTTCGTGCTTTTACTCTCATCCTCACCAAAACAAGTGCACGGCATCAGCCTTCGTGCATTTACTCTCATCCTCGCCAAAATAATAAATAAATAGAAACGGCACGTCATTATCCTTCGTGCTTTTAATATCATATCATGGCACGACATCACCCTTTGTGCTTTTACTCTCATCCTCGCCAAAATAATAAATAAATAGAAACGGCACGTCATTATCCTTCGTGCTTTTAATATCATATCATGGCACGACATCACCCTTTGTGCTTTTACACTCTTCCTCACAATGCAATAAATAAATACACGGCGTCACCCTTCGTGCTTTACACTCTTCCTCACCCAAACAATATCAAGAAAAACAGTTTGGCAAGGAAAATCAACAACATAAATCATAAGTCACAACATCCCGGCAAGGGAACAACAACAGAAATAATATCGTCCCGGCAAGGAACACAACTATAACCAATCTCGCTCAAGTGTATAGCTTAAAAAAATAATCCCCAACCGAACAATTAATCAACAATATTCACAACCAAGAATTTTCATCAATTGAATAACTTCCAAAGTGAAATTTACTTCATAATACAGTGAATATCGATGAAAATCACATATATCATAAAAACCGACTCACGAGCATGCTTGACAACAACATATAGATACTCGTCACCTCACCTATACGTTGAACATGGAATAAACACGTAGCAAATAAAACTCAACACCTATTCCCTCAAACTAAGGTTAGGCCAAACACTTACATCGATGCCACGAAAACAATTCAAGCCTCAACTACCACTTTACCTCTTGATTCCACCGCCAATTCGCTTGTATCTAGCAAAAGGTTATTTAATTATATCAATAAATGCTAAATGAATCAATTCTAATGCATGAAAATGAGTTTTCTAAAGTTTTCCCCAAAAGTAAAAAATCTACCCCGGGCCCGCTCGGTCCAAACCCAAAATTCGGACCAAAATCCGATTACCCATTCACCCCGAGCCCGGATATATAAATGGTTTTGGAATCCGACCTCAATTTGAGGTCTAAATCCCCAAATTTCAATATTCTTAGGTTTTACCCAAAATTCCCAATTCCACCATGAAAACCCTAGATTCTAGGATGAAATCTTGTAAAAAGAAGTTAAGAAATAAAGAAAATGAGTTAGAAATCACTTACCAATATTTTGGAGAAGAAAGAGTGGTTGGAAAATCGCCTATTATGTTATTAGGGTTTTGAAAAATGAAAAATAACTAAAAATCCCGTTTAAATATACCCCCCTCAGGCCTACCGCGGACCGCACAAAAACGACTGCGGCCCCAAAGGCCCTTCCGAGGACCGCGCAAAAATGACCGCGGCCGCAAGGCCCTTCCGCGGACTGTACAAAAGCGACCGAGGCCGCAAAGGCCCTTCCGCGGACCGCACAAAAGCGACCGCAGACCTCGCTGGTGGGTTCAGAGATCTGACTTCTCTAACCTGCAATAGCTATGTTTTAAGCCTAAAAACATCCCGGGACCTATTCGAAACTCACCCGAGCCCTCGGAACTTCAAACCAAATGTGCACACAACCTCGAAAACATCCTACAAACTTATTCGTGTAATCAAATCCCCAAAATAACATCATAAACATCGAATTAAACCTCAAAGTCAATGAAATTTCTCAACACTTCTTTAAACATCAATTTTTGCATTTTAGGTCCGAATCACGTCAACTGGATTTCGTTTCTTACCAAACTTTACAGACAACACATATAAATCATATCAAACCTGTACCGGGTTCCGGAATCATAATACGGCCCCGATACCACAGGTTTCACATAACATTTCACTTTCAAAAACCTTTTTATTTTTCAGGAAACAATTTCTTTTTAAAAATTCATTTCTCGGACTTGGAACCTCGGAATTCGATTCCGGGCATACGCCCAAGTCCCATATTTCCCTATGGACCCTCCGGGACTGTCAAATTACGGGTCTGGGTCCGTTTACCAAAAATGTTGACCAAAACCAACTTTATTCACATTTCAAATTCAAAATTGCTAATTTCCTCAATTTTTCACATAAAGGCTTCCCAGCTACACGCCCGGGCTGCGCACACAAATCGATGTAAGATAGAAGGAGGTTTTCACGACCTCGAGACACAATATTACTAAAAATACACGGGATGACCTTTTTGGTCATCACAATCTCCACCTCTAAAACAAACGTTCGTCCTCGAATGGGCATAGAAAGGTACATGAATCGGGGAAAAGATGGGGATATCAGCTCTGTATATCGGACTCGGACTCCCAGGTAGCTGCCTCAATAGGTTGACCTCTCCACTGTACACGGACCGAAGGATAACTCTTCGACCTCAACTGACGAACCTGTCGGCCTAATATGGCTACCAGCTCCTCCTCATAAGTCAAATCCTTGTCTAACTGGACACTGCTGAAGTCGAGTACATGAAAGGGATCGACAAGATACTTCCGAAGCATAGATACATGAAACACCGGATGCACGGCTGATAAACTCGGTGGCAAGGCAACTCTGTAGGCCACCTCTCCTACCTTATCAAGAATCTCAAAGGGACCAATGTACCTAGGGCTCAACTTACCCTTCTTCCCGAACCTCATCACGCCCTTCATGGGCGACACCCGAAGCAATACCCGGTCACCAACCATGAATGCCAAATCACGAACTCTACGGTTTGCATAACTCTTCTGCCTGGACTGCGATGTACGAAGTCTATCCTGAATGATCTTCACCTTGTCCAAGGTATCCTGAACTAACTTTGAACCCAACAGTCTAGCCTCTCCCGGCTCAAACCACCCCACTAGCAACCGGCACCGCTACCATACAACGCCTCATAAGAAGCCATCTGAATGCTCGACTGGTAGCTGTTGTTGTAGGAAAACTCAGTTAAAGGCAAAAACTGGTCCCATGAACCTCCAAAGTCAATGACACATGCCCGCAACATATCCTCCAAGATCTGAATAGTACGCTCGGAGTATCCGTCCGTCTGAGGATGAAATGTTGTACTCAACTCAACCCGTGTGCCCAACTCACGTTGAAATACTCTCCAGAAATGGGAGGTAAACTGAGTACCTCGGTCAGAAATAATGGACATGGGCACACCATGCAAGCGAACAATCTCCCTGATGTAGATCTTTCCAAACCTCTCTGAAGAATACAAAACTGATACAGGAATGAAGTGTGCTGACTTGGTCAGCCTATCCACAATGACCCACACCGCATCAAACATCCTCTGAGTCCGTGGAAGTCCAACTACAAAATCCATGGTGATACGCTCCCACTTCCACTCGGGAATCTCAACCTGCTGCATCAAACCACCGGGTCTCTGGTGCTCGTACTTAACCTGCTGACAGTTCAAGCATCGAGCTACATATGCCACAATGTCTTTCTTGATCCTTCGCCACCAATAATACTGCCGCAAATCCTGGTAAATCTTTGCGGCGCCCGGATGAATGGAATACCAGGAACTATGGGCCTCCTGCAATATCAACTCACGAAGTCCATCAACATCAGGCACACAAATACGACCCTGCATCCTCAAAACTCCATCATCATCAACCGTAACCTGCTTGGCACCCTCGTGCCGAACTGTATCCCTAAGGATACATAAATAACGATCATCATATTACCGGTCCCGAATGCGGTCAAACAATGAAGAACAGGCCATAGTATGGGCCAAAACACTGCTAGTCTCAGAAACATCCAATCTCATGAACCGATTGACTAAAGCCTGAACATCTAAAGCAAGCGGTCGCTCTCCGACCGATATATAAGCAAGACTACCCATGCTGACTAACTTGCGGCTCAAAGCATCAGACAATGGCCTTCCTTGGATGATATAAGATGGTAATGTCATAGTCTTTCAACATCTCCAACCATCTTCTCTGCCTCATATTCAACTCCTTCTGCTTGAACAGATACTGCAAATTCTTATGATCTGTGAACACCTCACAAGACACACCGTACATATAATGCCTCCAAATCTTCAGTGCATGGACAATGGCTGCTAACTCTAAATCGTGAACTGGATAGTTCTTCTCATGAACCTTCAACTGACGTGAAGAATAAGCTATAACCTTGCCATCCTGCATCAACACTACACCAAGTCCAACCCGTGAAGCATCACAATACACGGTATATGGCCCTGAACCTGTGGGCGAAACTAACACTGGTGCTGTGGTCAAGGCTGTCTTGAGCTTCTGAAAGCTCGCCTCACACTCATCTGACCACCTAAACTGGGAACCCTTCTGAGTCAACCTGGTCATCGGGGCTGCGATAGATGAAAATCCCTCCATAAATCGGCGATAATAACCTGCTAAGCCCAAGAAACTCTGAATCTATGAAGCTGAGGTGGGTCTAAGCCAATCTCTGACTACTGAAATCTTCTTGGGATCCACCTGAATACCCTCTTCCGACACAACATGGCCCAGAAATGCAACCGAACTCAACCAGAACTCACACTTAGAAAATTTGGCATGCAACTGACTGCCTTTCAGAGTGTGGAGGACGACTCGAAGGTGCTGCTCGTGCTCCTCTCTACTGCAGGAGTAAACCAAAATATCGTCAATGAAGACAATCACGAACAAATCCAAATAAGGCCTGAACACTCGGTTCAGCAACTCCATAAAGCAGCTGGGGCATTTATCAACCCAAATGACATCACCAAGAACTCATAATGCCCATACCGAGTGAGAAAATATGTCTTAGGGACATCAGATGCCCTAATCCTCAGGTGATGGTAAACAAATCTCAAATCAATCTTGGAAAACACTGTAGCACCCTGAAGCTGGTCGAATAAATCATCAATCCTCGGCAAAGGATACTTATTCTTGATAGTAACCTTGTTCAATTGTCGGTAGTCGATACACATCCTCATCGAGCCATCTTTCTTCTTAACAAACAACACTGGGGCACCCCAAGGAGAAACACTAGGACACTGATAAAGCCTTTATCTAGCAAATCCTATAACTGACCCTTCAACTCCTTCAGCTTTGGCAGGGCCATACGATATGGTGGGGTAGAAATGGGTTGAGTGCCCGGAGCCAATTCAGTACAAAAGTCAATATCCCTGTCGGGTGGCATCCCGACAGGACAGCAGGAAATACCCCTGGATACTCACGAAAAATGGGCACGGACTCCATAGAAGGAGCCTCGGCACTAGAATCACGGACATAAGCCAAATATGCCAAACAACCCTTCTCGACTATGCGTCGAGCTTTCATATATGAAATAACTCTACTGGAAGAATGACTAAAAGTCCCCCTCCACTCCAATCGGGGTACTCCCGGTAAGGCCAAGGTCACAGTATTGTCGTGACAGTCCAGGATAACATGATAGGGATATAACCAATCTATCCCCAAAATGACATCGAAATCAACCATATCAAGTAGTAAGAGGTCAACACGAGTCTCAAGACCACCAATAACCACTATAAATGATCGGTAGACTCGATCTACCACAATAGAATTACCCACCGATGTAGATACATATACATGAGTACTCAGGGAATAACGGGGCATAATCAGATAGGGAGCAAAATATGAGTACACGTAGGAAAATGTAGACCCCGTATCAAACAAAATCGAAGCATCTCTGCTGCAAACTGAAACCATACCTGTAATGACTGCATCAGAGGCCTCAGCCTCATGTCTGGCGGGAATAGAATAGCATCGGGGCTGAGCCCCACCAATCTGAACATCCCTGGGTCGACCTACTGCGGGATGACCTCTACCCCTCATAGCAAGTCCTCCACCTCTAACTGTCTGGCCTCCGCCTCTGGCACCTCGACCTCCACCCCTAGCTGGCTGAGGGGTGGGGGTGCACCTGGTGTGGTAATCATAACACGGGAACCCTGATGCTGAGAACTACTAGAAGCTCGGGGGAAATACCTAGAAATGTGCCCTGGAACACCACAAGAGTAACAAGACCTCTGCTGCTAAGACTGCTGGCCCTGAAATTGTCCTTGTCAACCAGAATAACCACCCTGGAAGCTCTGAAGCGGCGGTGCACTGATAGGAGCTGGTGGTGCACTGCGGGATACCTGTAGTGCTGACTGGAATGGCCTAGGAGGATGTCATCTGCCAAAAGAATCACTGCCTCCAGATGAGGCACCACTGAACCGACAAAAATGATGAGGCCTCTTGTCATACCCCTGACCACTGTCCTGTGATAAGACCATCTCAATCCGCCTGGCCACATTGGCCGCCTCTTGAAATGAAATATCAGTACTTGTCTCTCTGGCTATCTAAAGTCTAATCGGCTAAGCTAGTCCCTTAATAAATCTCCTCACTATCTCTCGATCAGTGGGGAGTATCATAATATCATGTCTGGCCAAAGTGATGAACCTGGTCTCATACTGTGTAACAATCGTGGATCCCTATTGGAGACGCTCAAACTGCCTCCGAAGATCCTCTCTCTGGGTAACTGGTAGAAACTTCTCCAACAACAACTCGGAGAACTGAGCCCAAGACAAAGTCTTGGCGGGACCAGAAAGACGGAATGTAGCAAAATCGACCTCATTGGTCTCCACAATTCCCATGTTCCGAAGAACCTCATAGAAACTATCTAAGAAATCATGGTGGTCTTCTGATGGTGCACCAGTGAAAGTATTAGGAAATAACATGGTGAACCGAACCAATCTCCACAATGCATCGGCAGACATAGCTGCTCCCTCAACTGTCTGTTCCACAATACCAGGCTGAGCTACTCCAGCCGTCTGAGGTGCTGGAGTCTGGAACTGCGAAGCTAACTGCTCTGGTGTGTGGGTAGAAGGAGTCTAGGCCCCTCCCCCAGCTTGAGAGACGGTTGGTGCCGTAGGAATTAGACCGGCCTTAGACACGCTCTCCATAAGGCCCACTAAGCGGACCAGAGCGTCCTGAAGTACCGGGGTGGCAATGAACCCCTCAGGGACCTGAGCTGGTCCAACTGGAACTGTCTAAGCAGGAATCTCATCGACAAACTCTACCTGAGGATCCTCCACTGGGGCTGCTGCTCTGGGTTGAGCCCTGCCCCTGCCTCGGCCTCTAGTACCGCCTCGGCCTTGTCCTCGACCCCTCGTAGGAGCTGCAAGTGGAGGATCGGGCTGATGATCGGTAGATGAGGAAGCACGCGTTCTCGCCATCTGCTAGAGAGTAGAATAGAAACTCAATTAGCATTTAGAATTCAAATCGCACGACCGAGAATAATTGATGTGAAGTTATTCCTAACTTTGCAGCCTCTGGGGGATAAGTCCAAACGTCTCCATACCGATCCCTCAGACTCTACCAAGCTTGTCCGTGAATTGTGAGACCTAGGCAACCTAGTTCTCTGATACCAACTTGTCACGACCCGAGATTCCCACCATCGAGACAGTGATGGCGTCTAACGTTAAACCCGCTAGACAAGCCAACGTAATTAATCATATTTGTTAAAAACCTTTACTATTAAATGATTACAGGTAAAAATCAACTTTCCATAAATAGAATCTTAAAATAACAATAGAGTAAAGGAATACATAGCTAAATCCAAAAACTTAACAAAATACTTAAATTAGCCAACCCGGATCTCTGGAGTCACAACTCACGGACCGTCTAAGAGTAGTACACAGAATAGTCTGAAAGAACTAATACATATATTTTTGAAGTACAAAAATCAGAAATGAAATGGAATAGGGAAGGGGACGCCAAGGCCTGCGGACGCCTGCAGGTCTACCTCAGTATCTCCGGTGGACTGAAGGAAGCCCCCTCGATCAGTGTCCACAAGGTCCGGTATCGGGATCTACACACATAAAGATGTGCAGGTGCAGTATCAATACAACCGACCCCATGTACTAAGTAAGTGCCGAGCCTAACCTCGGCGAAGTAGTGACGAGGCTAGGACACGACCAATAATATCACATGTGCAGTTTAATAATATATAAAGAAATAACGACAGGGAATAAACAAATAAGTGCACAAAACGGGGAAAATATGTTGGGGACAAAGGGGAAAGCAATTACTGAATAACAGAACAAGACAACAATCTAAATGTCAAAATAACAACATAGAACAAACAAGTGCACGACATCACCCGTGCGTTACTCTCATCCTCACCAAAACAAGTGCACGACATCACCCTTCGTGCTTTTACTCTCATCCTCACCAAAACAAGTGCACGACATCACCCTTCGTGCTTTTACTCTCATCCTCACCAAAACAATAATAAATAGAAACGACACGTCATTATCCTTCGTGCTTTTAATATCATATCATGGCACGACATCACCCTTCGTGCTTTTACACTCTTCCTCACAATGCAATAAATAAATACACGGCATCACCCTTCGTGCTTTACACTCTTACTCAACCAAACAATATCAAGAACAACAGTTTGGTAAGGAAAATTAACAACATAAATCATAAGTCACAACATCCAGGCAAGGGAACAACAACAGAAATAATATCGTCTCGGCAAGAGACACAACTATAACCAATCTCGCTCAAGTGTATAACTTAACAAAATAATCCTCAACCGAACAATTAATCAACAATATTCACAACCAAGAATTTCCATCAATTGAATAACTACCAAAGTGGAATTTACTTCATAACACAGTGAATATCGATGAAAATCACATATATCATAAAAACCGACTCACATGCATGCTTGACAACAACATATAGGTACTCGTCACCTCACCTATACGTTGAACATGAAATAAACACGTAGACAATAAGACTCAACACCTATTCCCTCAAGCTAAAGTTAGGCCAAACACTTACCTCGATGCCACGAACACAATTCAAGCCTCAACTACCGGTTTACCTCTTGATTCCACCGCCAATTCCCTCGTATCTAGACATAACTTACTTAATTATATCAATATATGCTAAATGAATCAATTGTAATGCATGGAAATGAGTTTTCTAAAGCTTGTCCCAAAAGTTAAAATTCTACCCCGGGCCCGCTCGGTCCAAACTCAAAATTCAGACCAAAATCCGATTACCCATTCACCCCCGAGCCCGGATATATAAATGGTTTGAGAATCCGACCTCAATTTGAGGTCTAAATCCCCAAATTTCAATATTCTTAGGTTTTACCCAAAATTCTCAATTCCACCATGAAAACCCTAGATTCTAGGATGAAATCTTGTAAAACGAAATTAAGGAGTAAAGAAAATGAGTTAGAAATCACTTACTACTGTTTTGGAGAAGAAAGAGAGGTTGGAAAATTGCCTCTTATGTTTTTAGAATTTTGAAAAATGAAAAATAACTAAAATCCCGTTTAAATATACCCCCCTCAGGCCCCCACCGCGGACCACACAAAAATGACCGCGGCCGCAAAGGCCTTTTCGCGGACCGCGCAAAAACGATCGCGGCCGCAAGGCCCTTCCGCGGACCGCACAAAAGCGACCGTGGACCTTGCTGGCGGGTTCAGAGATCTGACTTCTCTGACCTGCAACAGCTATGTTTTAAGCCTAAAAATATCCCGGGACCTATCCGAAACTCACCCGAACCCTCAGAACTTCAAACTAAATGTGCACACAACCTCGAAAACATCTTACGGGCTTATTCGTGTAATCAAATCCCCAAAATAACATCATAAACATCGAATTAAACCTCAAAGTCAATGAATTTCTCTAAACTTCTTTAAACATCAATTTTTGCATTTTAGGTCCGAGTCACGTTGATAAGTGCATTTTGCTAGGTTTTAAATATATAATTATCCTTGTAAAAACATAAAATTATCAAAATATTTGCCGTATATTTAACTAAATAATGCATGAAAGAGTGGAAAAGTCGTGGTGCAAGGTCAAGGTAAATTTCAAGGAAGAAATACAACAAAGTAAAAAGCAAGAAGCAGAAAATGCCCAGAAATTAAAATGCAAGATATGCTGCAACCAAATTAAAACCAAAAGGCAAAAGAAAAAACCGTTTACACCCAAAATAAATTTCAAGGTTGAAAATTACTCTAGTTCCTATTTATAATTAAATAGGCAAAATTATTCTTATTGAATATTTCTTTCTATTTTCTTATTTAATGGACATGAATATTTTCCTTAGCAGTACTAGATCTAGTATGGATTAATTATCTTATGTTGGGAGAATGATGGATCTTGATAATTCTATACAATAGTAAAAGTTTATTTTTTAAGTTTCACTTGCTTGGTTTGAAACTTTCAATTTATAATTTTACCAGCTTTTATAGTTAGATGTTATTTAATTTAGTCACACTTATTCTCTTTGTACCACAAACTAACCTGTTATTCATTTTGTAATCGAGAGAGGCGGAAGAGGTAATAAGGTTAATAGTGGTGTTGATAAGTGTTGACATTTATTTAATCACATCTATCTGTTTTGTGTTATAATTTGATTTTATACTAATTTTGTAATCGAAAGAGGCGAATAGTATAAAATTTAAGTTATAAAAAGTAAGGTAACCGAAAGGGACTTACTTTGAAAAAAAGCATGTTTCAAATCAAGTATATATTTCTGGTTCTTTAATATTACTATCTTGACAATTAATTCGTATATCCGAAAGGAGTGCTATTAATTGTTCAATTTAAGTAATCATAAATAAGTGTAATCGAGAGAGGCATTTATGCACTATGTGAATAATAGAAACTGAAAAATAAATATACGCTTTTTAATAGAATTATCAAGTGAAATCAGGATCCCAACATCTTCATCAAATTTGTTAAAACCAAAAATACTTTTCTCTACGGTTTGTTTGTTCATTAGTTGCTTGTTAACTCTCAACTCAACCTTTTCGATTTTCTCAAATAGTGATTAAAACAAGAAAAGTTTGTAGAATAGATAAACCAATCTCCGTGGGTTCGACATCTTTCTATATTATAATTTGACAGAGTACGAGTTTAAAATTCATATACGCTAGACACTCGTCAAATTTTTGGCATCGTTGCCGGGGATTGGCTAAATCTACTACATATTAATTGTTTTACTACTAATTTGAGATTATTTTTTTTAATCTAATTATTTTAAATTTTCTGTAAAAATTTCAGAATGTGAATGACCCGTTCCTCTTCGAAAGAACTAGTCAAATACAATCCTGAAATTGAAAAATCCTTGTGGTTGTTACGAAAAGAACAAACTTCACGATCTCAAAATTTCACATCAGAGGAAATGGAGAACGAAGAACTCAATAACCAACCTCCACCACATCAGGTAGAAGAACAGTTTGATGAGGTGGCACCACGACGTGATAGAATACTTCGTGATTATGCAAGCCCAGATCATTTTGAAGGAGAACCAAGTGTGAGGAGACCACCAATTGCAGCAAACAACTTTGAGATCCACACAGGCTTGATCCAAACCATTCAACAATCATGTCAGTTTACCGGTGATGCCAGCGAAGATCCTCACACCCATTTAATTGATTTTGTTGAATTAGTTGAAACTTGCAGGTATAATGGAGTCACAACAGATGCTATCAGGTTGCGACTTTTTCCTTTTTCATTAAAAGGAGAAGTCAAAACATGGTTGCGAAGTCTACCAAGAGGTTCCATTATAACATGGGACCAAATGACCCAAAAATTTCTTAATAAATATTTTTCACCTGCAAAAACAATTAAAATGAAGCAAGAAATCAATAATTTTATGCAGACAGATACTGAATCTGTATACCAAGCATGGGAAAGATTAGCGGCAATGTTAAGAAAATGCCCACATCATGGTATCCAAGACCCTGACATTTTATATATTTTTTATCATGGTCTTAAACCGTCTGCTAGAAATGTAATTGATGCAGCATCAGGAGGATCAATAATGGGGAAACTACTGCAGAAGCAATGCAATTGTTGAATGAAATTTCGGAAAATGTTGTTCAATGGCCTTCAGACAGAATGATTATCAAAAAAACAGCTGGAGTAAATCAAGTTGAAGCTTTGAATTCATTGACACAATAAATTGCGACTTTAACACAAAAAGTTGATGCTTTTCAGGTAGGTGCTCACTCATCATCTCAACTTGAGAATTGTGATATTTGTCAAGGTAATCATCCAAATCATGAATGTCAAGCTTCAACACAAAATGAAGAACAAGTAAATGTGATTGGTTATAGAAGTAATTACTCATTCGGTAGTTCCATGGCACAAAAACATCCAGGATTTCAATGGAGTAGTCCTAATGGTGCTGAAAATCCTCAAAGATTTTTTAATCAAAAGCAACAGGTACAAGGACCACCTGGTTTTCAAAATCAAAATAGAGGGCAACAAAATTTTCAACAATATCAGCAGCAACCCCAAAGAGCTCATCAACAAAGCCTTCAAGACCTCATATACAAATTCATTAAGGCTACTGACGAGAAGGTTGAAAGTCAACATTCAGCTATCAAGAATTTGGAAATTCAGGTAAGCCAACTAGCAACCCTCATGTCTGGACAAATTCAAGGTGCTCTACCAAGCAACAATGAGAAAAATCCAAAAGAACACCTCAAAGTCATCTCTCTACGGTCAGGTAAAGCTCTTGATGATCCATATGCAGATAGAGAAGGAAAGCCACAAGAAGTGGAAAAGGTAAATGAAGGTGAGAATAAAAGGGAAGCTAAGTTTTCAAAAGACCAAAAGAATAAAGGGAAAAGTGTACAAGAAAATGAATTGATAACAAATCCTCACTCTGTACCTCTCCCTTTTCCCCAAAAGATGAAAAGAGAAAAGTTTGACAAACAGTTTTCAAAGTTTCTGGATATTTTGAAGCAACTTTACATTAACATACCTTTCATAGATGCTTTAACACAAATGCCTTCATATGCTAAATTTCTCAAAGAAATTTTGTCAAGTAAAAGAAAGTTGGAAGAAGTATCAGTGGTTAAGCTTACGGAAAAATGTAGTGCTATACTTAGAAATAAGCTCCCACATAAACTAGGTGATCCGTAATGTAACGACCCAGACGGTCGTTTTATGTATTGGGACTCCGTTCCCGTGAATGACTCTTTCCATAGCAGCTACTCGTGCCTTATGACTTGTGTGGGCAGGTAGTTCGAGATTCAGAAGTGATTTGGCCAGTTCAGGAACACTTGGTTCCTGAAGGCTAGCCTATTTGGCTGATTTTGGTTCCGAGCAGCATTTTGAGCAAACGACCTCGGAATCGAGTTCTGACAGCTCCAGCAGCTCCGGATGATGATTTCGGACTTGAGTGAATGTTCGCCTCGGGTTTCTGATGACCCGGGAGTATTTCGGCACCTGAATTGGAATTCAGGATTTCATAAGATTTAGAATTCGGCCTGGAATTGGACCTCATGATATAATGGTCCGAATGGAATTCCGGAACTGGAAATAGTTCCGTATAGTCATTTATGACTTGTCCACAAAATTTGGGGTCATTCCGAGCAGTATAGACCCGTTCGACGTATTGGAGAGCCATTAGAATTTTCTTGAAAACTTAAGTTTGGAACTAAGGGGTTTTGGAGAGTGATTTCTAGTTTGGACGATGTTGTTAGTGTTCTGGGAGCTCGAGCGAGTCCATCATATGATTTGGGATTGGTTGGTGTAATTTGTTGAGGGCTCGGGTGGGCCCAGGGGTCTCCCGGACCCCAAGCGGGGTCAAAAACCAACAAATTTATAGTTGGTGGGAATTTCCTGGTGTGACCGCACCTGCGGTCCTTGAGCCGCAGGCGCGAGGCTCACACCAGCGGAAAAATCAATCGCAAGCGCGGCTCCAGCCGCAGGAGCGGCCTTCTTCTCACAAGCGCAGCTCTGCAGGAGCGGACCAGGCTCTGCAGGCGCGACCTCCCCCAGGGCCGAGGCCCATCGCAGGCGCGACCCTTTTTCCGCAGGTGCGAGTCCGTACTTGCAAACCAAGGGCCGCAGAGGCAGAAACTGCTGGGCAGTTCTAATAAAAAGCCCCATTTCGTTATTTTCTTCCCAAACTCGATTTTCCTCCATTGTTGAGACCCCTAAGAGCTCCAGAACAGTGTTAGCGAGTGGTTAACTCAGGTAAGTGATTCTTTGGCTTCCCGCATGTTTATAACTTCAATTCTTGAAGAATTCCACTTCCATAATTCATGAAAATTCATAAGAAAGTTTGGGAAAATAGAGGGTTTTTGAGAAAATTGAATTTCTGATTTTTGGGCTATTATAGGATGATTAATTTAGTTAATCTTGATCCTTAGGCGACGTATAGCGCAGATCTTCAAGAATCGTAATTTTTCGGACGTCGAGGCTCGGAGTTGAATATTCCAAGTACGTCAAG
>ML293183.1:3966-18487 GCA_005239495.1 Nicotiana undulata
ACGATCGGAGCATCTCATTCAGTCACACAGGAGACTCGAGGTAGACCCGCAGACGTTCGTGGGCCTTGACGTCACCTTCTACTTTCCACTATCAGTTCTGTCTTACTTTGTATTTCAAAGACAGTCTTATGTATTTATTTCAGACCTTTTGTTGTAGTAATCTCTTAGATGGGCCGTGAGTATGTGACACCAGTTCTGGGGTTTGTTTACGGGTTTCATTTCAAAAGTGCTATGTTGTATTTTAGTTATCTTGTTCATATTTGTTGTTAATGAGTTTTATTTAGTTCAAACGTTGGCTTGTCTAGCGGGATTCAACGTTAGACGCAGTCAGGGCCCGAAGGTGGGATTTCGGGTCGTGACATTTTAGGAATTAGGTGAATTGTCAGGTGTTTGACTAATTCTAATCCAAAACACGCGAGACTAACTCCTGTTAAAGAAGGATCGACATTCAATAATGTATGAAACTTAATTTCAATTTTAAGGTTATTCGGGGCTGAAAACAGAATTAATTAAAAGACCTAATCGTTTCAAAAGGTTAGAATCACGGGTTATCATTACTCAAGTTTGAACACAAATTCCAAACCAATTAAGAAATCAGATAACCCAGGCGAAGTCCTAACATCTTTAATCAATTGATGACTAATTATAAACCATTGATACATAATCAACGAACTAATCAATGATTAACAAAACAGGATTGGCAAACATAAGTAAACGTTCGTGATTGAATTTTAGCAGAAAGTCGACAAATGACGAGAATCCTAGAATGACTAAACAAGGGTGCCAAAATAATCCAAAATATGCATGACATATTAACAATTGAACTATCAACACAAAGGCAGCGCAAATTAGAGAATAACAATCATAGATATAAAATAGTAACAACAACAAAAGACCTACACCAATAAAACATGGTTATCAAAGAACCCCAATTAACTAATTAACCTAACATGACTATCACAACATGCTTTTAGAGCCTAACTACTCGAGACGAAGAACAAGAACAAGTGGAAGAAGATAGCGACAGAAAAACAAAAGATCTAGGCTAAGACAGTGATCTTCATGACCTGATTTTCAGAAAAATAAAGAGAAATATTAGGGGAATAGGGGAGGTACCAGTGATTGCTATTTGGACGAGTTCCGGTGACTTTGCTGAAATTTGGCCGGACTACGGCGACCTCCAAAAGTGACCCTTACTCACATGATTCAACGGCTCTTGTCGAGAGCCATCGACTCATGTGAGCTTGAGTCACAGAGCCGCTTGGAATTGAAGTTAGCACGATTTAGGGTTTCGTCAGTCCTTAGATTTGGAATTACTCGTAAATGGTTGGTTGTTTGGGGAAACCAACATTGGGACGGGGTTGAGGAGACCATGGGGGTTATTTTGTTAAATATTGGGGTCGATAGGAGCAGCTCCGCCGCCGAGGCGATTTCCGGCCGGCGGAGCAACAGCGGCGGACGGCGGGGTTAAGGTGGAAGGAGGTCAGTCTCTAGAGAGGGTGAGAGACGAGTTAGGGAGGATGGGTATTAGACTTTGAGACTGGGGGGGGGGGTTGGGGCTTATGGGACAGTTAAATATTATTGGGGTGTGGGGTTTAGGATCGTTGGATCAATGAGATCCAACGGCTGAGGATGAAAGAGGGCAAAATGGGGTCGTTTTGTATTGGGGCTGGGCAGACCGGGTATTTATTTAATTTGGGCTTGGGCGTGTGGGTTATAAAGGCCAACCTTTTGGGCCTGGGCAAGTTAGCCCAGGTCCTAATTAACATTCTACAATTAACTGAATCTAATTAAGCCCTATAATTAATTGATCTCAACTTAATTAAAACCAAACCTACTTAAATCAAAAAAAAAATGTAAGAATTAGTTCTGAATCTTAGTTCACCTAATCATAGATTAATTAGGAATAAAAATCATTAATTTTATACTCTTAATTAAATTAAAAAATGATTAGTTTTGGTAATTAGTTGCCAACAACTACATTACATCAAATAATCATCATTCGTCTATTATTTAATTCGATTAATAAATAACGAATTCATATTTCTCTAGTAATAGTGATGCAATTTCAATAACTTTAAAGATGAATTATAATCAATGCAAATGCGAACAATTCACAATTAATCACTAAAATTCAACCAAAATTCATGAAATCAAATAATTTATTGAGATTTTTATAGGATGATACGGCGAGCAAAAATCACGCGCTCACAGCTGCCCCTCTTTGCTCGGAAACACGAAGAGTTTTTGGGCAAAGATAAAATGAGCTGCAATAAACGACTTTTACCCATTCATATGTTCCATTGTGAAGCGTTTTTTGAAAAGTTTTGACTGAACCCACGCTTCCAAGGTCGTCTACATATCCTTGGCTATAAAGGAATCAGGTCAGTGTAGTTCTGGAAGTTTTGGCAGCTG
Source organism: Nicotiana undulata (assembly GCA_005239495.1). Classification (NCBI taxonomy): domain Eukaryota; kingdom Viridiplantae; phylum Streptophyta; class Magnoliopsida; order Solanales; family Solanaceae; genus Nicotiana; species Nicotiana undulata. The sequence goes on from ML293183.1 coordinate 6,382, forward strand.
GGACTACCGAGTAACTGTGGTTTCGCTGCGGTTGCTGTTGTTACTGCTGCTGATCCCCTTATTACATCAAAGTAGCATAAATGGAGAAGACTAAACTAAAACTATCAACTATGAGTAACAAGAGTCCTATCTATTAGTTTGCTGAAGCCTGATCTTGAATCTTGGATGCTTTTATACAGACTCGATCCGGACCTTGATGCTGGTTAGTTGTAGGTGCTGGTTCAAACTTCCTCAGCATTTCGGATCAAGAAAGGGCATGCATAGCTTGTGACTTCGAACTGTCTTGAGCAGTCCACATCATTCCGGTTCCTGCACCTTGGGTTTGATCTTCTCTCTTTTTTTCTTTCTTCTATTCTGAATTGAGGCGTCTTCTTTTGGTCGTCTCGAATCCATTGTCCTACGATACAATCTGTACAAAATCAAAAAGCAAACGAACGAAATTTTCTGTCCCAGTTTTCACTAGGAAAATTTTGTGAGTTATTGTAAGGAAATCTATACTAATTTATTATTGAAAGCGGTGAAAAGCTGAGAACAGTGCACCCAGAGTTATTGTAGACTTGGGAGTGGATACCCTATGCCTTTAAAAGTAAAATCAACTAGGGGTTGGAGACCCTATGTTGGAAGAGAATTGACAGGTTATGCTGTCGTCAAGAAAAAAAATAACCAGGTTATGCTGGTGTTTGGGGGGAGGATCAATGGGTTATGCCGCTGCCTAGAAAAAGATCACCAGGTTATGCTGGTGTCTGGAAAGGTCAACAGGTTATGCCGTTGCCGGGAAAAGAGATCACTGGGTTATGCCAGTGTCAAGAAAATGATCAACAGATTATGCTGTTGTCAGGAAAAAAACGATTACCAGGTTATGCTGGTGTCTGGGAAGGTCAACAGGTTATGTTGTTGTCAGGAAAAAGTCACCAGGTTATGGCGGTGTTTGGAAGGTCAACAGGTTATGTTGTTTCCTGGGGAAAGAAATCACTGGGTTATGCCAGTGTTAGGAGATGATCAACATGTTATGCTGTCGTCAAAAAGATCACCAGGTTATGCCGGTGTCTGAAAAGGTCAACAGGTTATGCTATCGTCAGAAAGATCACCAGGTTATGCCGGTGTCTGAAAAGGTCAACAGGTTATGCTGTTGCCTGGGGGCAAAGAGATTACTGGGTTATGCCAGTATCAGGAGATGATCAACAGGTTATGCTATCGTCAGAAAGATCACCAGGTTATGCTGGTGTCAAAGGTCAACAGGTTATGCTGTTGCCGGGAAAAGAGATTAGCGGGTTATGCCGGAGAGGATCAACAGGTTATGCTGTTATCAGAAAAAGATTACCAGGTTATGCTGGTGTCTGCTAGGGAGTGGGACCCTATGTTGCAGGAGTCATCGGGTTATGCCGGCATCAACTAGGGAGTGGGACCGTATGTTGGCATCAACTAAGGAATGTAATATCCTATGTTGGAAAAGGTGTAGCTAGGGATTGGAGGCCCTATGCTACTTTAGGTTTGAATTGTTTTCAACATCGTTTTTCTTCTTTTCTTTTATTTTTATTTTATTTTGAGTGAATGCGGGAAAGAATTATGGAGAAAACTTCCCTTTTTGGGGTTGTTGTTGCGGAGCGCCTTTTACCTCTTGCGCAATTCTTTTGGTTACACTTGCATTTCGCAAGGTCGTTTTGGGTGGCACCTGTTTCCTTCAAACAAAGAAAAATTCGTTAGTTTGAAACGGTGGTTGGTTTTGCGGCCTTGATTTTCGACAGTTTGATCTCAACTACTCACTTGCTTGCTGGGGATTGGGTTTTATCTCTAATCCCTGGGACCTTGGCTTTCCAGATTTTACCATGGCGATTGATCACGTGGGACCCAACATTTTGTTTCGCCTTTGTACGTCTTTCACTTGTTTTTCCTTTTGGATTTTTTGAGCGTCGGGGGGAATTTTTGGCCCCTCGAATTTTTTCCTTCATTGGCCTTTCATTTCTGACTTTTCTCTTCCATTTGACTTTTAAAGCATTTGGAGTACTTCGGCTTTTTTAAACCTCGCCGAGATGATTAGCCACGTGGGACTCAACCTTTCAACTTTATTCGCCTTTATAGGTACTTCAATTTTATTTTCTCCTTCAAGGGTTCTGAATTTGTAGCATCAGCCGCCATGGCCAGTCGAGATCGACTTGATTCCCCTGACGAGGTTGGGTGCCTTTTGCATATTAGCCCGTGTCAAATGAGAGACCTGTAAATAAGTTTTTCCATCTTTTCCTTATTTTATCTTAGAACGGAGTCAGATTGAAAGGGATTGAAAGAGAATAACAAAGAAACTGAGACAAGGAATTTTGACAAGAAATATCCCTTTCGGGGAAGAGAATAAGGCACTTATCTGGAATGTACGCGACTTTCAATGAACATGACCTGCGTCTTGGACTAGATGCATGTTCTATATAAACCATCTGACTCTCAGAAATTCGTCACGGCTTTTAACTCGAGGTTGAGAAACCTTGCCCCAGACTATGTCGATATTAGTGACCAAATCTCTTCTTTTCGATTAGTAGTGCCCTTTTCGGGTTTTCACCAACTAACCTCTCTTATTTCTCTTCTCGACATCGCCCTGTAGTGCTCTTTGCGAGTTTTCACTAACAAGACTCTCTCATCTTTAATTTCTATACTCATCGTCGCCTTATGGTGCCCGCATGGGTTTTCACCGATAAGACTCTCTCATTTTAGTTTATGTTATTGCTTGTATGAGGTCCAGATAGATGTATCTTCTCATTCTGGATTTTCTTTGTTGATCGATCGGAAGGACTTGAATAGGATTTGGGGTAAAAGAATTTGTAGTGAATTACAACCTTGGAACTTTCAGACGAATCATTGCCGAATCTCAAAACTTGCCCCAGTTTAAACTCTTGGGGGAAATGTGGATTTTTGTTTTGGTGTGACTGAACCCCAGGGAAAGGCTGCCTACATATCCTTTTGGAATCAAGTCAGACGTAGTTCAGGATAAAACATTTTGTTTTTGTTTCGATTTTTGTTTTTCTTTTGATTTTTGTTTTGATTTCGATTTTTCTCTTTTTTTTGATTTTCTTTTTTTTTCTTTTTTTTTTTTTTTTTTTTTTTNCAAACATAATACCTTTTGACTGCATCTGCATTGACAGCCGTTTCGGGGTCATTTCCTTCGATGTCTCCCAAATACAATGCTCCTTTACAAAGCAATTTCTTTATGATGTACGGACCTCTCCAATTCGGGGCGAATTTTCCTTTCGCCTCTTCGTGGTGTGGGAGGATACGTCTTAACACAAGTTTCCCTACTTCAAAGTTCCTAGGCCGCACTTTCTTATTGTAGGCGCGGGCCATTCTTTGTTGGTACAACTGCCCGTGGCAAACTGCAGCCATCCTTTTCTCATCGATTAGCATTAATTGCTCCAATCGGGTCTTGACCCATTCGTCATCCTCGATTTCTGCTTCGAAAATAATCCGGAGGGAGGGAATTTTGACTTCTGCGGGTATTACGGCTTCCGTGCCATATACCAATAGATAAGGAGTAGCTCCAACCGACGTGCGCATTGTCGTGCGATATCCCAGTAATGCGAAAGGCAATTTCTCGTGCCATTGCCTGGAAGTTTGAATCATTTTCCTAAGGATCTTCTTAATATTTTTGTTTGCCGCTTCAACGACGCCATTAGCTTTTGGCCGGTAAGGGGTGGAATTGTGGTGTGTGATTTGGAACATTCGCATACCTCCCTCATCAAGTTACTGTTTAGATTCGCGGAATTGTCGGTAATGATAGTCTTTGGGATACCAAAATGACTGATGATATTAGAGTGTACGAAATCCACCACTGCCTTCTTGGTGACAGCTTTGAATGTGGCTGCCTCGACCCATATCGTGAAATAGTCAATAGCGACCAAAACAAATCGATGCTCGTTTGAGGCTCTCGGCTCGATCGACCCGATGACATCCATTCCCTAAGCGACAAACGGCCAAGGTGCTGACATAGGATGCAATTCTGATGGTGGGGCGTGAATCAAATCACCGTGTATTTGACACTTGTGGCATTTCCGGACAAAGTTAAAACAATCTTTCTCCATGGTCTCCAATAATACCCAGCCCGCAAGATTTTCTTTGCGAGGACGTATCCGTTCATGTGGGGACCGCATACTCCTGAGTGCACCTCGTTCATAATCTTTTCGGCTTCCTTGGCGTCTATGCATCTTAATAGATTCAGATCCGGAGTCCTCTTATACAGTACTTCCCCACTTAGGAAGAAACTGCTGGCGAGTCTCCGAATGGTTCTCTTTTGGTCCCCATTGGCCTGCTCTGGATATTCTTTTGTTTTCAAGAATCTTTTGATATCGTGATACCAGGGTCGGATATCGGGCTCTACTTCGACCGTGTTGCAATAACCATGTCTTTCCTTGATTTGAATTTCCAATGGGTCGATGTGAACATTACCCGGATATGGCAGCATTGCCGCTAGAGTAGCCAGTGTGTCGGCTAACTCGTTGTGGCATCGAGGAATATATCTGAACTCGACAGCTTTGAATCATTTGCTAAGATCTTCCACATGTTGTCTATATGGAAGGAGCTTAACATCCCGAGTTTCCCACTCTCCTTGAGCCTGCTTGATGATCAAATCCGAGTCTCCCATGATCAATAACTCTTCTACATCCATGTCGATGGCCATGTTCATACCCATTAAACAATATTCATATTCGGCAATATTGTTTGTACAAAAGAATCGAAGGTGGGTCGTGGCGGGATAGTGCTGTCCCGTAGGTGAAATCAGGATTGCCCCGATCCCAACACCTTTTGCATTTACAGCTCCATCAAAGAACATTTTCCAAGTGTTGGCGTCCTCAGAAGTTATCTCGACTGAATTTACCTCCTCGTCTGGGAAGTATGTACTTAGGGGTTGGTAGTCGTCCTCGACAGGGTTTTCCGCCAAGTGGTCTGCCAAAGCCTGGGCCTTCATAGCCGTACGAGTAACGTAGACTATGTCGAATTCGGTAAGCAGAATCTGCCACTTAGCTAATCTCTCGGTGGGCATCGGCTTATGGAATATGTACTTTAAAGGGTCCAACCTAGTGATGAGGTAGGTGGTATAAGCCAATAAATAATGCCGTAGTTTCTGAGCGACCCAAGTTAGAGCGCAACACGTTCTTTCCAACAGCGTATACTTGGCTTCGTAGCTTGTGAACTTATTGCTCAAGTAATATATGGTATGGTCTTTCTTCCCGGTTGTGTCATGTTGCTCGAGAACACACCCGAAGGAATTTTCCAACACCGTTAGATATAAGAACAGAGGCCTTACTGGTTCTGGTGGGACTAGCACTTGCGGGTTAGACAAATATTCTTTGATTATGTCGAAAGCGTTCTGGCATTCGTCTGTCCATTTGATGGCTGCATCTTTCTTCAAGAGCTTGAATATAGGCTCACAAGTGGAAGTTAACTAAGCGATGAACCTGCTGATGTAATTCAACCTACCCAACATGCTCATGACCTCCTTCTTGGTCCTTGGTGGTGGGAGATCCCGCATAGATTTTATCTTTGTCGGGTCAAGCTCGATGCCCTGTCGGCTGACTATGAACCCCAATAATTTCCCAGACAGAACTCCGAAGGCACACTTGGCGGGGTTCAATTTCAGATCATACTTACGCAGGCGTTCGAAGAATTTCCTCAAATGGTGGACATGGTCATCTTGCGTCCTAGATTTAATAATCACATCATCCACGTATATCTCAATCTCTTGATGCATCATGTCGTGGAAAATGGAAGTCATAGCCCTCATGTATGTCGCCCCGACGTTCTTTAGGCCGAACGACATGACTCGGTAGCAATAGGTGCCCCAGGGTATAGTAAAAGCCATTTTTTCTTCATCTTCTTCATCCATCAGTATCTGGTGGTATCCAGCCTAACAATCCACGAAAGACTGTACCTCGTGCTTGGCACAATTGTCAACCAAGATATGTATGTTTGGTAGTGGAAAGTTATCTTTAGGGCTTGCTTTATTCAAATCTCGGTAATCGACACATACTCTGACTTTTCCATCCTTTTTAGGTACTGGAACCACATTGGCCAGCCAGGTAGTGTATTGGACCACCTGGATCACTCCCGCTTTTAATTGTTTAGTGACCTCTTCTTTGATTTTTTCACTCATGTCTGTTTTAAATTTCCTTTGCTTTTGTTGGACGGGTGGATAACCGGGGTAGGTCGGCAATTTGTGTACCACCAAATCTACACTTAGTCCGGGCATGTCATCGTGAGACCAAGCAAACACGTCTTTGAACTCAAGTAGAAGTTGAATCAAAGCGTCCTTAGTTCTTTCATCAGTGTGGACGCTTATCATGGTTTCTCGAACATCTTCTGCACTACCCAAGTTGACGGCTTCTGTTTCATTTAAGTTCGGCTTAGGCTTATTCTCGAATTGTTCTAATTCTCAATTTATTTCCCTAAAAACCTCTTCTTCATCATATTCCGATTCTTGACTCATTATTTCGAGGTTAGACAACGTATTAAGATCAGAGCATGAAGTCCGCAAGCATGCCATGTTATTTAAAGCCGCATTATTAGGACTGAAAATAAGAAAAATAAGCACAAAATCAGAAGGGATAATAGACTATGAAATTTTGATTTCATTTCATTGAATTTGAACATAGTAGGATTTACATTGGAATACAAAAAGGCAGTAAATTAAAAACACTTGAGTTACACCCTGAAATAACTCATAGTGCAGGAAAGATGGCAAAACTGAACTAACGAGTCTCCCGCCTGACGGGGAATGGAGTAGCCTTCCAATTCTGCAACTTGGCATTTGGGCCCATGTATTGCACCTCAGCGGTGCTTGAGCCTTCTCCCAACTGGACCATGTTAGTTTCATACAACATCTGTTTCATGGCCTCGCAGATTCCCTTGATTTGTTCGGCCGTAAAGGTCTCTTCTTCTTCTTCCATATATTGTGGTTCGATGAAAGTTTCATTAATGTGGGGAACTGGCTGAGGCAAGTCCCAACCACCTTTCTTTCGAGCGTTGGCCCATTCCACATCGGCTTCTGAGGCTTGGAAACCTATGCCGAAGAATTTTTCAGCGACAGGTAGAGAGATTGGTTCAGTGATACCTTGCAAGGACAACCCAAGCCCTTTTCCGGGTCTGTATCCATGTCTAATCATGTCGGTAGCGACCATGATTGACGCATTTGATAGGCAGGGTTGTGGGCATGGAGCACCTTCTTCATGCTGGTCGGCAAGCACAATTTCAAATGCTTGAAAGACAACGTGCTCACTCCCCTCTCTGGATTCAAGACAGGGGATCGAGGGGTCTCTGTAGATTGACTTCTCGTCCTCCCCGTGAACCAATATCTCCTGGTTTTCATATTCGAATTTGACCATTTGATGGAGAGTAGAGGGCACTGCTCCAGCGGCATGAATCCACGGTCTTCCTAGCAAGAAATTGTATGAGGTATCCATATCTAGGATTTGGAAGGTTACAGTGAAGTCCACAGGGCCGATCGTCATAACTATGTCTATTTCGCCGATGGTGTCCCTTTTTATTCCATCGAAGGCACGGACACAGACATTATTCGGCCTGATTCTCTTAGTGCTGATTCCTATTCCTTGTAGTGTGGATTAAGGGCAAATATCTACCCCGGAACCTCCATCAAGCATAACTCTCTTCACATAATATCCTTCACTTTTAACCGTTAAGTGTAAGGCTTTGTTGTGAGCGGCTCCCTCGGGAGGTATATCTTCCCGGTTAAAAGAAATTTTGTTTACTGCAAAGAAACGCTCGGCCATTCTTTCCAATTGTTCAACCGAGGTCTCTGCCGGTACATACGCTTCGTTCAGCGTTTTCAAAAGTATCTTCTAATGCTCGCTTGAGCCCATCAACAAAGATAAGAGTGATACTTGATCAGGAGTTTTCCTGAGTTCCTCAATTGTGGTGTCTTCAGTCATGTTCATCTTCTTAAAGAACTCTTCACCCTCTTCGGCGGTGATAGGTTTTTTAAGAGGGAAGCGTTTATGCTTATTTTTGGCCAGCTCTTTTAGGTTGAGGTATTTTTCAGAGGAGTTTACTTCAATTGCTTCCCCTGTGATCTCTTTCCCTTCGTATGTTACTAACTCCTTGTTGTAGTTCCAAGGGACGGCAGTAGTATTTTTTACGGGAGCTGGCGGCGCGCGGCTAATAACCACGGGCTCATTCAGCCTTGGTGAAATTATTTTCCCCCGTGCCACGTGCGTCCCCTTTGGTACATACATTGTCGGGTCGTTTGTCATGGCTCTGTTGAATTGTAGCCTTCTGGGCGGGCTCAACATACGTTGTTCCTTCTTGGGTGCCCTGGGGACGTAAAGAACGACGTATTTAGAAGATCCTATCTTTCTCTTGGCTTCAGCTTTCCCCGTGGCTTGAGGGATGGGATTACTCTTCTTCATTTCCTTAGCTGGCTTGGGTGTCTCCTAAGGTTTTTTCCCTGCATCTATGATGGCAATGATAGCTTTTAAAGCTGGATCAAAATCTTGGTCTTCGCAAATCATGCCGATAATGGGACCATTATTGTGGGTGGGCAATGGATTGTTCGTCACATTGGGAGCTTCTTCGTCCCTTAACACCACTTTCTTTTGTTCTATAAGGTTTTCCACGGCTCGTTTGAGGGTCCAACACCCCTTCGTGTCATGCCCTACTACTCTGGAATGATAGGCACAGTTGGTGCCCCGCTTGTATGTTGGCGATTGTGGATTTTGCCTGTTTCGAGGTACGGGCTGCAAAAGCCCCATCTGAACCAACTTTGGGAAGAGGCTTGAGTATGATTCACCGATAGGAGTAAAGTTAATTATCCTTGGTGGTTCACGGTAAGCATTGTATGGGTAGTTGTTTTGAGGAGGGCGTGGATTATATGGAGATGGAGGAGGATGGTTATTTCTCGGGGGGCGGAGCTCTGTTCTGGTTGTATTGTTGTTGCGGCCGGAAATGCGGCTGAGCGTTCATTACTTCATAGGGAAATGGAGATGTACTGTAAGTTGCATTTTGGTGAGGGTAATAGTGTTGGGAGGTTTTGGGGAATGGACCTGAGTGTTACCGAGGACCCCTGACATCGGAAGCCATCATAGCCCCTTCTTCTTTCTTCTTTCTTCTTTCTGTTGGCTGCACTCCCGGATCCGTTTTGGATGGCCTGGGAAGTTGCTCTTATGTTGATTGGATTAGGATACGGCCGGTCTTTAAGTCGTTCTCAACCATTTCCCCAATTTTGATTGCTTCTGCAAAGGGTTTGCCCATGGCGGACATCATATTTTGAAAGTAATCTGCTTCTTGTGCTTGCAGAAACACACTGACCATTTCGACCTCATCCATCGGAGGTTTGACCCTAGACGCCTGCTCGCGCCACTTAATAGCGTACTCCCTGAAACTTTCTGAGGACTTCTTTTTGAGGTTGGATAGAGAGTTTCTATCGGGAGCGATATCCACGTTGTTTTGGAATTGTCGAACAAAGTCCTGGGCTAGGTCATCCCACACGTGCTAGTGGGATATATCCTGGTCCATGTACCACTCTGATGCAATCCCTGTTAAGCTCTCTCCAAAATATGCCATGAGAAGTTCCTCTTTCCCACCTGCTCCTCGGAGTTGGTTGCAATACCTTTTCAGATGAGCGATGGGGTCCCCATGTCCATCATATTTTTCGAACTTGGGGGTTTTGAACCCGAGAGGCAAGTGGACGTGTGGGAACATGCACAAATCGGCGTAGGAAATGCTTTTCTGCCCACTCAGCCGTTGTATGTTATTGAGGCTTTGCTCGATACTCTTCATTTTCCGAGCCATTTCTTCGTGCTCGGGGCTTTTCTTATCTCGTCCCAAAGTAACTTCATACTGAGGTTGTTGGGGGTATGAATCAGGAGTGACATGAGTGGCGCCCAGAAATGATGGCGTTTGGAATGTAAATGTCGGCGGCTCAAAACTGGGCCCGGTGATAGTCGGTGGATCCGTGGCAGAGCTCGGTGGTGCAGTGAAGATGTTTGATGATGCACCGGAGAACAAGACCTGGGAGCGAACCTCAGAAGGTCTTCCGGCAAAGTGAGCCGACATAGTTGGGTATCCGAGCGGTGTGGCCGGGTAACTTATAGGGATGTTAGAAGTTCCGGCCGTCCTGGGGATTATCTCGGGGAAACCCGGGATGGAACTGGGTGGTTCCCTACCATTGGACCATGCATCCCACATTTCTAGCATGCGGCAACGCAGGATCCTATTCTCTTCAGCTGTAGCTGACTCAAACGTTGGGATGACTGGATTCGGGTCCTCTACCGAAGAGTTTACGATTGATAAGTGGATTTCGGATGTAATTTCTACGCTTCCCTTTGATCTAGTGAAGTAAGGATGGGGAGTCAGGTTACCACAAAACAAACCACCCTAAAAAACACCTTTAAGAGTGAACCAACGAAACGTTAGGTCGAAGCATTTTATCACATAGGGAAATCACATGTTTGTGGTATGCAATGCACCTGGGAAATTAAACGCTTTCTATATGTTTTGCAATGGTTTGGTGTCTCATCCCGGCTTTATTTTCTCGGATTTGAACTCTCCCTCATTTTTGTCCTATTTTCATCCTTTTGCCTTTCTCTAACACCCTTTTTTCATTCATTGTATTATGATATATTATTTTCTTGCTCTTTTATTTCTCTCTCACTTTCGTTTCTTAAGATTATGATCGAATCCTATATGGATTGCCTACGTATCACGGCGCTGCATGAATCAGATCATCACGTAGTTCAAAGGACGAAACTGAAGGAAAGAAATAAACATTTTCCAAAACTTTTCATTCATTGGATAAAATACTTTCAATTTCAGAGGAAACTTCAGTACATTTTGAAACTTTTAAGAACTATAAAAGACTTAAGACACACTTTCTTGGAAATGTAAAAACTACAGTGGACTTGGACAGGACTAAATCAGAAAAAATAAAACATAGACTCGAGAAATATCAAAAGTACATCAGCGCTTCCATTGCTTCAGGCACCCGTGGGGCATCGTTCGGCCTTGCCACGGGCCTGCGTGCTATATCTTATTGGAGGCGGTAGAGGTCATTCAATATCTTGTGGACGAAGATGATAACCGTCGAGAAGAAGGTGGTCCGAGTCATGTCCTTGCATTCTTGACATTTGGTGACAATGTAATCGGCTATCTCCCGGACCCTTTGTCTGATAATACCTTTCTCCTGAAGTAGACGCCCGATCTGCTGGGATCTTGCCTCTAAGGTCTGGGCGTCTTTTTGAGTCTACTTTTGCCACTGTCGCAATCCCTCTTCCAACTGGGCTATCATGTAATAACACTTTTCTCTTTCTGCCTTAAACCCTTGTGCTTGTTCGGCCATCTCGTTTTCAAAGGTGGCCATTCTTTCTTTCAAACCCAACACTTCTTGGTCGTGCTTTCTCTTCAATTTTTGCACGAATTCTGCCCTTTCTTCAGCATTCTTTGCCAACTTCACTCGAGTTTGGGTAAAATCTTCCTCGACTTTATCCAAATCGTTTCCATAGCTACGCAACTTTTGCTTGAGACTGGTGACAAGTCATTCGTCGACTCTACTTCTTTCGGGGTTTTCAATGGCTATCCTCATTTTCTGAATTTGAGCTCTGAGGGCTTCATTTTCTTTGTTTAACCTGTTTCTTTCCCCTTTGGCCGCGGCAGTTTGTAAAGTTTTTTCAAATTCGAGTTCTCGGATCTGGGCCTCCAGTTCACTTATTGTGGCACGGTAATTGTTTTCCTTTTCTAGCCAACCCTAATGTTCTTGTGTTTGCTCCGCAAAATGTTGTACGTGAGGTCTTTTCGCAGGTCGCTTTGGTTCTTGGTGCTCTCGACCTCTTCTACCATACCAAGAAATATGATCTGGCTCTACCTCCCCTTGAGATAAGTTTCTCACTCGAGTCTGAGGTTCTAAGAATCTGCACTGGTTCCAAATCTGACGGACCCTGCTTTCCGGAAATACAGCTCTCGGACACAACTCAATGGCTTGTTGGCTTAAGTCCTCATCATGTGGAATGCCTTGTTGTCTACCCAATTGCCGCAGGACCCGACGTGGGGCGTATGGCTTGATACTCCGCAGACCCATTAACAAAAGATAGCACACTTCAGCGGACATATTGATAACCTCGCC
>ML293184.1:1286-44802 GCA_005239495.1 Nicotiana undulata
CTGGGACCGCTCCTGCGATAGAAAGGTCGCGCCTGCGGTTCCGCGCCTGCGGAGCCCAGGTCGCGCCTGCGATCCCTGACCAGGCCACTAGGACCGCTCCTGCGATAGAAAGGTCGCGCCTGCGGAGCCCAGGTCGCACCTGCGACCCCTGACCAAGCCACTGGGGCTTCGCACCTGCGGCATAAGTCCCGCGCCTGTGTGCTCGCACCTGCGGAAATTCCATCGCAGGTGCGGAACACCAGATACAGGTCTGGTTCAGCNTATAGGAAAACTAGTAAAAATGCCTAAGGGAGATTCCCCAACACAGAGTTAGGCAAGCCACTTACCTCAACTGTGCAAATCAACCGCTAATCACTCTCTTGCCACGAGTATCCAACTCCGGGTGGCCCAAATCTATTCAATTCGATGGGATAACGTAAATATAAATTCAAGAAATCGAAATAACTAATTAATTCAGAACTAATACGCGAAATTAGAAAATTTGACCAAAACGCCCCTCGGGCCCACGTCTCGGATTCGGGTAAAATTTATATTTTCCGAAACCTTATTCACTCACGCGTCTAACCATATGAAAATCTCTCAAATCGGAGGTCAAATACTCAATCAAAATCCCAAAATTCGTTCTAGGAAGTTTCTTCAATTTTTTCCCAAATTTCAACTCAAAATCTCGAATTAAGGGTGGAATTTAAGACTAGAATCATGGAAATTAACCTATGATGGTAGAAAATCACTTACCTCGATCACCCACGAAAAAAAAAAAATTCTCAAAGATCGCCCCTCCCGAGCTCCCACAACTCAAAAATGGTGAAATAACATAACCCTCGGATTTTTAGAATATGAACAGGGATTTCCGCAACTGCGGTCCCTTTAACCGAACCTGCGGTCCCGCACCTGCGGAATAATCATCGCAGGTGCGGAAAATCACTTAAAGCCCTGGTACCGCTCCTGCGATAGAAAGGTCGCGCCTGCGGTTTCGCGCCTGCGGAGCCCAGGTCGCGCCTGCGATCCCTGACCAGGCCACTAGGACCGCTCCTGCGATAGAAAGGTCGCGCCTGCGGAGCCCAGGTCGCACCTGCGACCCCTGACCAAGCCACTGGGGCTTCGCACCTGCGGCATAAGTCCCGCGCCTGTGTGCTCGCACCTGCGGAAATTCCATCGCAGGTGCGGAACACCAGATACAGGTCTGGTTCAACACTTTGAAATTTTCCAAACTTCCCGTTAAACATCTGAATCGACTCCGAGGCCCCCGGGACCTCAACCAAAACCACCAACTGACCGCAATACCTCATTCCAACTTAGTCGAGCCTTAAAAACACGTCTCCTAACATCAAAATATCCAAAAATGCATAGATTCAAGCCTAGGAACTTAGGATTTTTCAAGAATTCACTTCCCATGCCGAACCACGTCTAAGCTCGTCCGAATGACCTCAAATTTTGCACACATGTCATAAATGACATTCCGGACCTGCTGTCGCTTTTTGAATTCCATTCCGAGTCCGATATCAAAATCTCACCTATCGGCCGAAATCGCCGAAATTCTAAATTTCGCCAATTCAAGCCTAAATCTACGTATGGCCTCAAAAACACATTCCGAACATGATCCCAACCCCGAAATCACTCAACGGAGCTGACGGAGTCGACGAATTTCCATTCCGGATCCGTCTTCACACAGCTGCCGCTCCGGCCCAATTTCTAAGGTCAAAGCTCACCTTAAAGGACTATATGACCAAAAACACTCCAATTTTCATCACTCAACGCTCCGACTCGTTCCGTTAACCTAATAAGACAAGGGAGGAAGAGTTATCAGGGGATCGGGGCGCTAACTCTCCAAAACGACCGGCCAGGTCATCTCCCACCCTGTAAGTGATGTTGCCATCGAAGGATTCCCAATTCTTCATGATGCTCCCCCTTTCGTGCTCCTTAAGTATGGTGAAATTACATGACACGGTAAATTGAATGTTTATTGATATAAAAACCCATACCATAATAAACTTGGAGTTTATTGATAATTGCACACACCATTTTGTAAACCTGAAGTTTACTAATATAGATAATTTTATCAAGCATGGCCTATTGAAAAATCCTTATTTAAGCATGATGTGCAAAATAAATGAGAATTCACATGAGTAAGTGTTGAAGAAGGTTCTTCATGAATTCTCATATGTTTCTTGTTCTCACGATTATTATACAACCTAAAATTGGGCTTGAATCCCATGAATGCTGAAAATATCAAAGGTGAATATGGGCTCATTCAACTGCCATGTATACCGCATACGATGCATCTATGAGATGGTTACATGTGCGATTATTATTAACTCGTAACCTAATAATTGCGAGGTAAATTGCTCAATAATTTAATTAGAGAATAATTTTCAGATTTTCTATTCAAGACAGTTCATCTTGATAAGTTGGTTTGCATTATAGTTGGTTTAGCAAAACGATTTATTGACTGTCTCTACTTAATATCTAAACTATTGCTTATGAGAACAAAGTTATCTATATCATTTTGATATACGTAATACACGAAAGCATATTACATTCTCTCCTCACAACTGGTTCAGGATCGAGAACCAAATAATTCCATCTTATTAGTATTCATGTGCGGTGTATATTTTGATTAACACCAAAACGCACAAAGATGGGTTCCCAAAGTTGAGGAAGCAAGTTAGTTTTTCTAACATGAAGGGAAAAGATGATAAACATTTGAGAAAAAGTTATGTTGAATGAATTATCATTTCTACATCTAGATCCTCGAGCAAGATAATATGAACTTGAAGTTCATAAATGGATAATTCATCTGAAATATATTTACAAAGCATGTCGAACGCATTTGCTGACCCAAAGAAAATAACTATATTCTCACTGCAAATGTTCCTATTAGAATAAGTCCTAGAAGGACAAAATCTATGATACGCTTGAAGCGTATAGCCAAATCGGTTTCAATAAAATTATTGATAAAGAAGATGAGCAAATGATATAAATGATCATAATAAGGAGGCAAGTGATCTAGAAGATCACATGATATAATACTTCATAAAATTTCAGGAAAGGTTCAGGTACCTGAAAATATGAATGAAGAGATCTCTATGTTATGTTTTTATGAAAAATGAGGTTGGAACCGATATGATTGTTCGTCGACGACATCTATGATAGCGCTAAGTATATATGAGGATCTTAAGTCTGTCAAATACAGACACAAAAATATTGGCGAAATAGAAGAGAGTCACAATTCGAACAGAATTGGTTTCATATAAAAGACAAGTAGTTTTGGACTTGTAGTTCAAACACTTGCAAGTATAAAGTCAATGGTGTGTACAATCACTTTTATCTATTTTATATTTCTTGCATGACATAAAATCTTGATATGCGTCTAAAATCCATTCATATGGCTTATATGACTTAACTTATATGACAATCCCTGAATGATTTAAATTGCTTAAAGCATATAAAATTCTTGGTCATGAAGTACTACATTCTAAGTGTAATTTATGCACATTTGTATTTTGCTTGTAACTATAATCATGATAATGTGATAGTGAGGATTTTTAAGGTGCAACATATTCATTGGAGTTAATATGGCTGATTTATTCACCAAATCTCTGCCGACATCAACCTTCAAGAAGCTAGTGCACAAGAATAGGAGACTCAAGGATGTGAATTGATGCTCTCATCAGGGGTAGTTAATACACGTTGTATTCTTTTTCCTTTCAAGGTTTTGTACCACTGGTTTTCCTTGCAAGGTTTTTAACGAGGCAACCAAAAAAGCATATTGTTAGATATGAGTATTCTTTTTCCTTCACTAGAATTTTTTTCCCGTTGGGTTTTATTATAGTTAAGATTTTAACAAGGCACATTATCAGTTCAATAGACATTCAAGAGGGAGTGTTACAAATAGTATTTTATTTATGGTGAATGTCTATATTTAGGAGATTTTAGGGATTGTTACTTGGTGGCTAAGTCACTCTTTCCCTATAAATAGAGGGGTTCTATTCCATTGTAATTCATCCCAAATCAATAAAAATTCTCTCTCTCAACTTTTCTCTGCAATAATACACTTTTCTTCTTTTATTGTTTTATAATAGATAAAAAATATTTCCCCTTATTATATCTATCAAACGTGAATTCGAATTTGTCAACACATCAATATGAAATATCAAATATAGGATAAAAATCCTAATAAAATCAACAGAAGCCACATGTTATCTTAGTTTGTGCTTAAAATACTTATGCCACATGCACGGATGAGATGTTAATATCTATATAATCAAGTCAAAAGATAAAACCTTGTCAAACTCAAATTTGAGACTAAACAAAAATTGCTCTGGCTAAAGATTTTTATGATTTTCAATGTTCTTCTTGAAAGTTAACCTACATGTGTGTTGATTTAACATAATTATGTACATAATGATATAAGGGGAAAAAAATTGGCTTTGTTGAATCTCAAAAAAGCTAGTTCATGATGTGAGAATTGAGTAAGACCGTATAAAAAATACATATTTTACATTCCGTCAATGTGGAACTCAATACCCACCCTACGTCGAGGGTTGACTTTGGAGTATAGACAATATAAAATATAAACAACACCAGGTTAATAATGAATCAAAATGAACCTGGCTCTAATATTATTATTGATAAAAATAAACTTTATGGTATAATTCAACCACAAAAGCTAATTCATTAGCTAAAAACTACCCAAGAAAATATAAAGAATCACATAATCCACATCCCAATCCACGTGGAACTCAACACACACCATACATGTTGTATATGGTTTAAGTCGACACTGTTATATATATGCCCTTCTCTACGCGTAGTTTAACAATTAAAATGCCTCTTTAGAGAAGCCATTCGCTACGTACCACAGAATTGAAAGCATTAGTTAAAAGTGTGACAGCAAGCCATATCTGGGAATCCATAATTGAGACATGCATATATCTCTTTCCATAACCAATAAGCAAAAGCCAGGTTCAGGATGCTCTCTCTATATCAATTATCAAAATGGTAGGAGAAATTCTCAAAGAATTTTTTGTGACGTCCTCTGATATGTTCACGTAACTGTATCCATACCCTTGCTTTGATGCTTATCATCTTTAATTTGCTTTCTTTTTCAATTACGTATCTTCAGTTGACATTCTATCCTATACACTCTCATAACTAGCATTCTCAAAATCAATCAAAAAGAATATAGAGTAACTCTAAGAAACTAAAAGGATTAAAATATATAGAATCATTTATGGCTAGTACTGTAGGGTTTTTTTTAAAGCTATTAATGTATAAAATAGGGCGAACGTGAAATGGAGGAAAAATAAAATATTTGAGTTTCTCTTCTTGATTGTCCAATATGAGAAGAGGAAAAGATTTTTGATGGGTATATAAGGAATCATTCCTTATATAATATAATTGAGACGCTCGCTCGGCTCGGCTCGGCTTCGGCTTCGGATTTGGTCATAAATATTAATATTAAATCCCATTCAGTTATCCAATTTTCAGTTTTCTATTTTTGTAACAGAAAATTAACTACCCTCTTCAATTTTCCCTCTTTATTGTTGAGTAAATAACAATTTATGTTATGAGATTTATTCTATGGTCGTTTTGCAAAAACAGACACTCTGAAGAGTTGCATCTCTTCAGATTTCAGCCCAACTTCGGCTATAAATATAAGTTCATTCTCTCAGATTTTCAATACGAATTTTCTGAGTTCTCCTCCTTTCTTCTGCATATTTTAACTTCAAAGAAAGCAACAATAAGTGTGATTTGCTACCGAACTTTGTGTCCGTTGAAACACTAGGGTTTGAAGTACCACTACACCAGTGTGTAATTCGTTCTATCCAGGGAGGAAATAATCCATAACCTTGGGTACTATGAGGGGATTAAATTCCTTAAGGAAATACTGTGAATTCAGTGGGTTCGAATTGGTTTTATTTCGTTTACATTTTTATTTAAATATTATTTTATTATCTCTAGAATTATTTTACAAATAAAGATTACTAACAAGTACCGTCGAGAATCATTTTCATTCAATTTTACAAACATATGTTGATCCCGAGACATGTTTTTCATCAAAGGGAATTAAAAATTATAAAAAAGCAAATAGGCAGAGAACCTTATACACATAATGTAATTCTTGAACGCGAGTGAACCCCCTTTCTGCCCCTAGCTCCATCCATGTTTTGATCTTTTTGGAAAAGTCGACTAATTGTTATAATGTTAAAGAAGCTCGTGCTCTAATTTGTGTCGTAGTTTGACCTTCTCTACTCACATATTAAATATTTAAAGTTAAAAGTTGTATGTATTTAAAACAGTTTTTTTTATATATATATTTTTCGGTATCTGACAAAGGCAACCAACGTTATTCTGCTAGACCAATTTCATTAACTACTGACTCTTGGTTATTTTCATGTGTTTGACTAGTATCTCGAGGAAAAGAAAAAGAGTTTAAATTTTATATGATCATAGAAGAATTCATATAATTTAGTTCCTTGGAACCCCAATTGAAATTTAAGTACGTAATTGTTTACAATATTGACGGTGGATAGTAATTAAGTAATTTGTTACAAGAAGTTAAATCGATAGAGTTGGTTTATTCTGTAAGTGACATGATATTTAAATTTAAAAAGTAGAAAAGGTTATATATTGGGTCACTCAAGGATTTGACCATGTGATCAATAAAGTGAGTTATGAACCATAAAGTCTCAAATTTTAAATTGCGACAAAAAAAAAAATACCAAGTGATTTTTTTTTATGCATCCGAGTTTTGACAAGTAGGTTATGTTATATTTATATCGGTGAAAATAGTAAATATCTTATGCAATTAGTTGAGGTACGCACAAACTGACACGCACTGTTATAAAAGAAAAAAAGGCTATATATTGGTTAGTTAATTAAGATATGGGTGGAATAAATTCTACCACTAAGTCAGCGTTATGGGGATCAGACGTATATATCTAAAATAATGGCCTTTTGATTCTTGCCACATAACTAAGTAAAAGCATGACCAACGAGGATTATGGTGGTGTATTCTTTTATTTTTAATTAGAGGCTTCAAATTCGAATTATGAATATATAATCGTCTTTATTAGGGAGTATTTTATTTTCAGTGTAAGATTCTTCGACTCTAATTAGAATTTAATCAAGTCCCAATATAAATATAAAATATCAAATAAGATATTATAAAAAATAAGAAATAAAAAGGTAAAAGCATGACGTAATAGTAGGAAATGGGAATGTGGGATAGGTGTCATTTTCACAATTAGGGCAAAGGGGGCCATAAATATAGTTCTTGGCTCTTGCAAACCTAAACCTACCATCAAAGCAAAGAAACAGAATTTTTCATATAGTTGTACCGTGGCATAATCAAGAATCTAGAATCTATCCAAATATCTTAAAGAATTTTCACTTTTCTCCATCACCTTTTTCTTCAAATACAATAAACTATTCATCACATATCCAAATCCCACCACCTTCATATCATCATTTCCCCCCTATATAAACATCCCTTATACATTTGACATTTTCATTACCATCTCAAAACCAACTCTCTCTAACTATCTAGCAAACATAAACAAACCTTAAAAATTTCAAGTTTTTCATATTTAACAAAATATTAAAATATGGATCGTGTAGTGAAGGTGGCATCACAAAAGGCAGTGGTGATATTCAGCAAGAGTTCATGTTGCATGTGCCATGCAATTAAGAGGTTATTTTATGAACAAGGTGTTAGCCCTATGATTTATGAGCTTGATGAAGATATCAATGGTCGTGAAATGGAGAGATCTCTTCTCAGGTTAGGCTGTAGCCCGGCCGTTCCGGCCGTGTTTATCGGTGGTAGATTTGTGGGATCAGCCAACACTGTTATGACTCTTCATATCAATGGTTCACTCAAAAAGATGCTTAAAGATGCAGGAGCTCTCTGGCTTTAGTAATGAAAGAGTCTTTGCTAATATTGACTCTTTTTTTTTTCTTTTTTCTCTTTTTTGGTTCTAACTTTTGTACTTTATGTCAATCTTCCCATCTTTCATGGCTCTTTATATTAGTCCATGATCTTCATGGGAAAGGCCGAATGCTGAATGTAATTTCTGTTTAAAATGGAAATGCAACAACGTTTATAAATGCTATCTCTTTCTCGCGTACGTTCTTCTTCAAAATTTTTGTCATGAATAATCTTATTACAAAATTTTGGTCATGAAAAAAAAAAAAACAATCGAGTCTTCAACAAACTTTGCATGCAAGATTAAGTATATAATACTTGATTTACTTTACTAAGGATAATATAAACCACACTGGCATACCATATATATAAAGATATATAGCAAAATAGTTCTTTATTTTGGTATGTACAAATGATTAGACAAAAAGCTAACCACTTAAAGTTTTAGTGTTAATTAACTGATTTTCCTCATGATTAATACAAAGTAATAACGTGAAGATTCACCGACAAGGATTGTGGGAGAGCAGTGGCGAACGCACGGGGCGGCAAGCGGGTTCAACTGGACCCGTTTCACCAAAAAATAATACTATGTATATGTATAATTTCCGATTAAAACAACGTAAATTTTGTATAAATATTTTATTTGAACTCACTTGACAACTATTATTTTACGTCTTTTGTACCTCTAAGATTGAACCCGCTTGCACAAATCCTGGGTCCGCCACTATGGAAGAGCGGTTACTTCTTCGTTCTTAACTAACGATCTCATTTTTAAGTTGTGAGTATTGAATCACATTTGTTAATGAGCGCTTTATCCATCAATATGAGATTCTCTCGTACAAATCGAAATTTAATCGGGCTCTAATAGGAATACCAAGCATAAGGTGAAAACAAAAAAATGTGAAGATTCTAAAGTGTGTCACAAACTCTTGGATATTGATATGCGGAGGCATTTTTCATTTAAGAAAAGTATGAAGTGACATTTCAATATATATGGAGATGAAACAATTTGTAACGTCATTCTGGTGAATACACATATTCCTCGCAGATAACTAAAAAAAATGCCACTTTAAGTTTATATTCTCAGTGTCGCCGCATTAACATGTTTAGTACCTCTCTTTTTTTTTCTGCCTTTTGAAGATTTTATTTGGATAGCTTGTTTGGACAGACACTATATTATCTCCAGGTCATCTCGCCTTTTGAAATTAATTTTCTTTTAATCATGAAGATCAAACATATACTTGTTTTTCTTATTTCTAAGACTACTTTGCCTCATGCAGAATAAATTACAAATTTGGTGTCTCTCAATATGATTTCCTAGACCCTGAATCAATGACTGGATTGAATTTTTAAAATTAAGTATTAAGAGATTATGTTATCATTGTGAAAATATGGCGCAGAGACAGTGTCAAGAAGATCGTGTTTTTATTATTGAAATTGTATACAAGAGTCCTATGTATTTATACAGTATTTCATCATATCCTTTAGGCTATACTACATAGAATAGGATTCTCCTAGGATAGCTAATACAAGGAATCTTAATTCTTCTAAACTAGAACTAGGAGATTACATAGTTATCAGTTTGTTATGCTAAACATTATCTTCAACACTTCCCCTCAAGCTAGTGGGAGGAGACTTGACTACACCTAGCTTGTCTTGAAAAAACTGGAATTGGTCCTTGCCAAGAGCCTTCGTATGAACATCTGCTAGTTGGTCCTTGAACCTAACAAACTGAGTAATCAATTGTCCTTGAGCTACCTTCTCTCTGACAAAGTGGTAATCTAGTTCTACATGCTTAGTTCTAGCATGCATTACTGGATTTGTAGTCATGTATAGAGAACTTAAGTTGTCACAGAATAAGACAGGAGCCGTATTGATATACATTCCAATGTCTTGTAGAATGTAGCTTATCCAGGTAAGTTTAGCTGTTGTTGTTGCCAGTGCTCTATACTCAGCTTCAACACTTGACCTTGCAACAGTATTCTGCTTCCTTGATGACCACGAGACACAATTTGCACCAAGATATATATATTGTATCCAGTAGTAGACCTCCTTGTAATGGTACACCCTGCCCAGTCAGCATCTGAGAATCCATACAACCTAAAGGAGGACTGTGATATGATTTTTAGTCCATGGTCGATGGTTCCTTTGACATACTTTAAGATTCTCTTTACTGCCCGAAGATGCATGTTGTTTGGATTCTGCATGAATTGACTTGCAAGATTAACAGCATGAGTAATGTTTGGTCTTGTGAGTGTGAGGTACTACAAGCTTCCTACAATGCTTCTCTAAGTTGAGGAATCAACTGCTTTGCCGGTTGCTTCTTGTAGGCCATGCTTCTGAGCTAGTGGAGTATGCATTGTTTTTGCATTTTCCATATCTACTTTTCTAAGCAGATCATTTGCATATTTGCTTTGGTTCAAGTGGATTCCTCCAGGAAAATAGTTTACTTCAATACCTAAAAAGTAACTCAAGGGTCCAAGATCTTTCATAGCAAATTCATACCTCAGCTTTTGCACTACTTCCCATAGCTGCCTTGAGTTGTTACCTGTTACAATTATATCATCTACATATAATAAAAGTAATATTGTTCCCTCTGCATCATGAAGAGTAAATAGGGAGGAATCAGCTCTACTGCGTTTGAAATCAAGATGAAGCAGAAATAGACTAAATCTCTCAAACCAAGCTCTGGGAGCTTGTTTGAGACCATATAGTGCCCTTTTAAGGGACAAACATGTTCGGGATATATTGGATCAGTGAAGCCTGGTGGTTGGGTCATATATACTTCTTCTTGTAGATGACCATGTAGAAAAGCATTTTTAACATCTAGTTGCCTAATGGGCCAATGTAGAGTGACAACAATAGAGAGAATAACTCTTATAGTTGTAGCTTTAACTACTGGACTGAAGGTTTCTTCAAAGTCAATCCCTTCAAGTTGCGAGTACCCTTTAGCAACTAGCCTTGCTTTGTATCTTTCTATTTTTCCATATGGCTTCATCTTTATTTTAAACACCCACTTAGATCCTACTACATTCATTTTTGGAGTCCTGGGAACTAGTATCCAAGTTGCATTTTAATGTAGAGCTACTAATTCTTCTTGGATAGCTTTAAAAAGTGAGGGGAACTAAGAGCTTCTTTTATAGTTTTAGGTTTTTCTAGTTTTATTTGAACAGCAGCTAATGAGGTGTGTGTTATAGGAAGGGACTTAGCTTTGAATCTGGTGACCCTTTTATGGCCTTGATCAGTGATCTCAGGTTCATCGTGAACTATGTTTTCTGCTTCTGCTGGAGGTGTTTCAACCTGGTCATTGAAGAAGTTTGAAAAGTCCACTTCTAGCTGCAATCCTCTAGGATCCGTTACTGTGAGTAGCATAGGTGTTTCATCCGAGTGAGAGGCCTATGAATGTAATTCATCAGTATCTGAGTTATGTATGTCTGCAGAAGGATCAACAACACTATTTGTGACCTCCACAATCTCATTCTAATCAGACTCAACAGCAGCACTGTGATCAGCAGTTGGAGCAGTTGTTTGAGTAGTAACATCATCACTTTGATCAGCTACAGTATTGTGATCATCTCTCAACACAACACTTTGATCATTTGAGACATTGGCTGCAACATCATCATAGTCATCTCCCAACTCTTCCCCTGCAGCAGTAAAAACTAATGAACAAGACTCAGCCTGTGATTCTGAGAAAAATTCAAAGAAGGTGGCCATATGACTAGAGTCATTTGGTACACTGTCAGTCTTATTTCTTGCACATAGGGAAGTGTTAGTTCATCAAAGACAACATGTCTTGACACAAAAACCTTCCTTGTGGTTGGATGATAGCACATATACCCTTTATGCAGGCTGATGTAACTAATGAACACACATGGATAGGACTTAGGTGAGAACTTGTGTTTTCCTTTTAGGTAAGGGAAGCATATGCACCCAAACACTTTCAAACTATTGTAATCAGGATGTGAGCCATGCAATTTATGAAATGGTGTTTCCTTTTTAAGCACATATGATGGCAATCTGTTTATCAGAAAACTGCTGTGAGGAATGCTTCAGTCTATCAATATAATGGTAACCTAGCATGTAGTAGTAGTGTCCAGTTTCTACTACATGTCTATGTTTCCCATTTTTCTCAGGGGTGTGAGGACAGGAAATATGTCTTACAATGCCACAATCTTCTAAATACTTAACAAACACTAAACTTGAAAATTCACCTCCACCATCACATTGAAAAACTTTGATACTCTTTGAATATTGTTTCTCAACCATTTTGTGGAATTTTACAAATGTTTCAAAGAAGTCGGATTTTCTTTTTAAAGGATACAACCAAGTATATCTACTATGATCATCAACAAATAAAGCATAGTATTTCATATGTTGGGAAGATTCAAAAGGAGCAGGACCCCATAAGTCACAGTGAATTTTCAATAGAGGTTCATTCTCAACTTTATTTCTCAATTTGAATGGTAGTTTACAACCTTTTCCCATTTGAAAACTAACACAAATGATAAGAGTTTTATTCCAACATGTGACATTTATAGATTTATTGTTACTAAGTACTTCTAAGGACCTAGAATTTGGATGCCCAAGTCTGGCATGCCAAATATCACTAGAGCCTTTCCTTGTTTGTGTTGCACTCAAAGCAAGAAGGTTGTCCATTTTCAAGGCATATATCTCTCCTCTTTTAGCACCCTTGGCCATCAGTTTCCCTGTCCTCTTGTCCTTTACAAAAAAAGATGATTCATCAAACTCAATATAGCAACAATTATCTCTAGTAATCTTACTTACAGATAACAGATTCTTTTTGAGTTTAGGAACTACTAGCACTTCACTCATCCTTAAACCAGAAATTGTTCCTTTTTCAACATGTGTAATATCCCGTTCTTGTCCATTTCCTACTATAATTTTATCATTTCCATTGTAAGGTTTATGATTGGATAAGTTACCTGAATTGTTGGTCATGTGAGTGCTTGCTCTAGAATCCATACAGTGAGCATTATCTCTACCATTCTGATTGTTTACATTGAGTGTAGCAAGAGCCTGTGACAAATCTTATGGTCCTTGATAGGAGAAGTCCCATATGTAGAAGCACTTTATTGCAGTGTGATTGTTCCTTCCACATATCTGACATGATGATGATCATGTGGTTTCTTGTCATTTAGCAGCATTTCAAAATCCTTAAGAGTTCTGATGGTTGTTTTGTCTGGTATGCCTGAAGCCTCTACCTCTTGAACTATAGTTCTTACCTCTTCATCATCTACCTCTGTTGTTGTATGTCCTTTGTGCTGCAAATGCCATATTGTGATTCACTTGTTGTGAGTCATCTCCTTCATCCTCTCTGAGATCAAAACCTCTTAAAGAAGTGACCAACTGACTCAGAGTTGGATAAGGTGTTTTGCCAAGCATCACTGTCCTAAAGGTTTTGTATTTAGGACCCAAACCTTTATCAAAGTTTATTACCTTGTTGTCATCATCGACATGCTTGTGTATGGAAACCAAGCCATCAGAAATGCATTTGAATTCTTTCAGATATTCATCAATGGTTCTACTGCCACGCCTGATGGTTTGAAGTTGTTGCTTCAACTGGAACTCTTTGTCCTTTGTTGCCTGCAGATAGGTTTCTTCCAGGCATTCCCACATCTGTTTAACAGTCATACATCTCATAATGAGATACATACTCTCTTCTGGCATTGTCCCTGATATCCAACTGCTTAACAACACATCCTTTTCAACCCAATCAGCAGCAATACTGTCTTTGTCAGTTGCCTTGCCACTATCTTTATGGCTGCTTTCACTGGTGCCTTCAACGTTTATAATTTATGACTTCCCTTCAATGAGATAATTCAATCTCATAACTTGTATAAGTTGCATCATTTGTGTTCTCCATATCAAGTAGTTAGAGGGCTTCAACTTCACGGGGCATGAGGCAATGAGGTGATGAAGTGAGGTTGTTGAAAAAGTATTGGAAGCCATATGAACATAATTGATACTGTGTAGTAGGGACTGAATTTAGGCAGCAGAATTTTGCTTCAAAGAAGCTCTGATACCATGTGAAAATATGGCGCAGATATAGTGTCAAGAAGATCGTGTTTTTATTATTGAAATTGTATACAAGAGTCCTATGTATTTATACAGTATTTCATCCTATCCTTTAGGCTATACTACATAGAATAGGACTCTCCTAGGATAGCTAATACAAGGAGTCCTAATTCTTCTAAACTAGAACTAGGAGATTACATAGTTATCAGTTTGTTATGCTAAACATTATCTTCAACAATCATGAAGGTAATTCACCCATGAATAAGAAAGGAACTCATATTAAATATATAAATTTCACAGTTAAAAGGACATGTATGAAGGAGTTGTCACTAGCATAAAATAGTAATATGAGATATGGTGGATTTTTCCATCATAGTTGGTTTATACAGAGTTCTGCATTGAGCTAACCAACGAAATACAAGATGAGGCCCCATGGTGTGCGTATGCTATTTGTTGATGATATTGTGCTATAATTGACCAAGCTAGTGAGAGTGTCAGCTGAAAGCTCCTTAGAGAGTAAGGGTTTTAAGACAAGTAATTAAAGTGAGATTGAGTACATGCATTGCAAGTTTAGTCAGCGTGAGAAAATGAAGTTGGCGTGAGACTAGATGGAATGTGGTGCCAAGCAATCTAGATATTTAGGCACGCTGAAGATATTACTCATAGGATTAAAAATAGATGGTTCAATTGGAGAAGTGCTACCGGGATGATATGTGATAAAAGGATGCCCACCAAGGTGTAAAGTAAGCTCTATAGAACAACTATCAGATCGGTTATGTTATATGGTAGTGAATATTGAGTTACTAAAGTTAAACATATCCCAAAAAAGAAAATAAGTGTTGTAGATATTATTATTATTTTTTTGGTTGAATACTACCCTGTAGGGCAGGTGTTGTATTAAGCAAAAACAGAGGGGGATAGACCTTACCTCAAAATACAACACAAGAATGGAAAACCAATCAATTCTTCAAAATAATGGAGTAAGTAGATTATATCACATCCTACTTCATTTTTACCACTACTTAACTTACAAAGAAATTGGCCTTATCATATCTAGTCCTAATGCTTGGAAGTTGACACTTATCCCGTTGAAAAGGACCCTTAGCATGTTTGGGAAGATCCTGAAATGTGTAGTAGAAGGAGTCTTTCCCGGAAGTAGCTGCCAGTTTTGCCAAGAAGTCCGCAACTTGGTTAGCTTCCCAGAAACAGTGAGTTGTGGTTGTGTAGGCAAGATTCATGTTCTGTGCAATGTCTTCAATCACTCATTTAAGCTTGTAGTTGTTGGTGTGCTTCTCTTGAATTATTTTAGTAACTATCTGTGAGTCTAGTTCTAAAGCCAAATTGGTATAGCCTTTATGAATACACCATTGACTCCAAATCTAGCTGCTAATGCCTCACTCAAGTTGTTACTATTGCATTTAGCTGTGATAGAAAATGCCATGATAAGATCGCCATTATGTTTCCTGACAACTCCTCCTAGACCAGCCTTACCATTCTCTAGAAAATAGCTTCCATATGTGTTTAGCTTGACCCAGCCAAGATCAGGTTTTCTCCAGAAAACTTGAGTGTAGATAGGGATAGGTCTCAATTTGTGTACCACTTCACAGATGTGTAGCCAAGAGTCATTGCAGTTGCATGTAGTGTTGTAGATATACAAATGCTAAGATGGATGAACTGTCGCACAAGATTAGATAAAATAAAAAATGATCACATTCTCTAAAAGGTGCATGTAGGAAACATTGAGAATAAAATGAGAGAAAGTCACTTGAGATGGTTTGGTCATATTCTGCATCGACCTACAAATGCACTGGTCGATAGGTGTGAATGTATAGTGAATTAGAAAGATGTTAAAAAGGACGAGGTAGACCGAAAATCACATGAAATGAAATTTTCTCGAAAGACCTGAAACCTTGAAATCAATGCTAGCTAAAAATATAACATAATGGAAGATAAAAAGAAATTACTTATTAACTATTGGATATTTTTTATTAATAAGAGGCCTTTTGGGTAAAATTGAATAAAATCTAATCATGTTGAAAGTATTTTTAAGCATGTTTAGCCCAACAACTAAACTGTGCGTACGTGGTTTGAGTGGAAAAAGGAATTTATTAACTTTAATTATAAGAATCTATATGGAAGATAGGATTTCGGCGGCAGCACAATGTAGGATATATAGCAAAGGCACATACCAGAATTTGAGGTTCGTGTTACCATGTGTGTGCAATGAATGTTCTTGAAACATTAATTGTTCTTTTATTCTTTCAAGCTGAGGAAACAAATCATATCAAAGATCAGATTCTCAGTAATTATTGATCAGCTAGCATTTTATTTTTCTTCTAATATTCCAAACTAATTTGATATTTTTACCTGTGCTGGTTTTAGAATAATATCATAACCAATTTATGAAACTAATTAAAAGCTTAAATCTTTGTAAAGCCAATCAACTATGATCTTATAATAGAATTGAAAGAACATCGGAAGCGGCAGAACTTCAATTAGCTCTTATATACACTAGCACATCTAGACGGTGAATTTTGAGCTGAGATAGTAAGTTTGGAAATGTATATCTAACTCTATTTATAATGTGTTTCGCATAAAATTTTTTTTATCAAAACACTAAATTCTATCAAGCCCCTGAATTCATGGTCTAATCTGCCATTGTTTTTTACTACATGGTGATCGTATGGATATCTGTACCTCAAACTCAAGGGCGGAGATTGATCGTTTGAGTGTCGGGAGTGGGTTCGGCCGAACTCAGTATCTTTGGTTCGAATCATATATTTGTCGTAAAAATTATTAAATATATACAATTATTAATTTAGAATCCAGTAACTTGAAACGATTAAAATCCCAAACCTATAAGCTTGCTATCCTAGCTCGGTCTCTCCTTAAACTGCAGTGACATTCTGAGGTCCTTCTCTAGATCGATAATTTTTATTGTTTTGTTAGAAGTTTCTTAAGGTAAAAGCATAACATTCCAATGATGGAAATATATCGGGATTGTGGTATTGCACTGTATGGCTACGTATTCTCAAAATACTAGCACGTTGTAAATTTTGATTTTTCAACAACAATTTTGAAAAAGAAAGAAAGGTGATGATACATAAAATATGGAAAGATGTTGGGGAATAAAGTAGGGTGAAGATCGAAGATAACTCAAATTAAGGAAATATATACCAAACTCAATTTCAACCAGAAACACATTAGCTTCCTTTTCGAATAACTATCATATATATAAGGGTAGTTTATCTACCACGTTAGGTAGAGTATGAGGTTTGTCAAAACACTTGCATTCCAAAGCATCTTTTTATTTAGCTTTTCAACAGTGACGTTGCAGTTTATTCTTTTCATCAGAATCGCCAGATGGAAAATAACAAAAAAGAACTAAAATACTACAAAACCTATCGCCCAGAATTTAATGCAACGGGGCATAATATTTTGTTCAATCAGCGCCTCCTAAAGACTTTTAGAAATTTACATATATAAGATTTCTATCAAAATTTATGGGGTCCGATAACCCCTCAACCTAAGCCATAGGTCCGCCTCTGCATACGAGTTTGGTCGAACATAGTAAATTTTGCTTAAATAGTATAAAAAAATGTACTTATAATAAAATCGAATTATAAAGATAGGAAATCTTCGTTCTAAATCTAGAATTTATAAAGTTAAAATCTGCTTCCGCCTCTAATATTGTGTTTTGTATATGTCTAGACACCACTACAGAATTGTAAGTAGACAGATTAGATAAGAGAGAGAGAGAGAGTTACAGTAAGCAATATATTCTTTTAAGTATTTTCGCCGCATGCAATTCTAATAGTGACATAAATTTTGATTTTTGAGCATAGTGTAGAGGTCTTAATATTTGTCAGATTCCCATGCATTTCCTAATAATCCTTGAAAACAGTTGGCATTCCCTAATACCTTTTCTCTCTCTCTCTCTTTACGAGGTTATCAATAAGAAAAGAAAAAAGAGGAAACTCGATATATAGAAAAATTACTAAATTTGTAAACATGATACTGTAGTTGTTATGTTCTAAAATTATCTCGCCCTCCTACTCTTTTTTCCCTCTAAATCTTGATCAAGAGCATTGTTTATTCTACTTTTCTGTAGGGAGAGTACTAAACTTGCTCTTAGTTTTAAATAGGTAAACGTATTTCATAAATCTAATATTCTTATTATTTGCTTTATCTTAGAAAGAACGAAAGTATTTACGTGAGAATTTACAGCAGGTAAATATTAATGAATTAAAATTTCGTATGAATCTGCTTTCGGCGGTTGTTAGTTTATCAAGAGTTCACCCTTAGTTCCCCAAAAATATATAGAGAAATGTTAATACAATCACTGGTCACTGCTAAGGCTATTGGACGGGACCAAATAAACGGAACGGAACGAGACGGGACAATATTTAGCAGGGACGGGCCTAAACGGGATTGGATAAACTGGACGAAACGGTAGGCCCATTCCACCCCGCTAACAAACGAGACGGGACACTTTCGCGGGCTATAAGTGAGCTGTTTTTAAAAAAAAAAAAATATTTATTTAAGCATTAAGTTTGGCAACGGTTAATTTTTTTACAATGACTAAGTTTTTAAAGTTTGCAACGGCTAGGTTTTTGACTTATTTAATAAACTTAAAACTTAATATATTATAAGACAATTAGGAAACTAAGTAAAGAATTATAAAATATTAAAAGAAAATATTGTAATGAAATATTTTAGTAATTATCATACAAAAATAAAACACAAAAATGAAATACGAAAATAGAACATATAAAGTATACACAAAAATTAAGCACTAAAATGATATGCAAAAATTATATATTAAAACTAGGAGATGGAACGAGTACACCGTGATTAAAGATTGAAACTTGAAGAAATTGCTCAAAAAATTGCTCCAAATACTTGACGAATTAATTTGAAGCTTGAAAGTTGCTCCAAACATTTGGTCAAATACTTGAAACTTAGTTGATCACTTGATTGTGAGAAAATTGAGAGAATAATATAGATAGAAGGTAAGATATTTGAGATAGAATGATTTATTTTTGTGGGACAAAATGAAGAATGATGGAGGTATTTATAGTTAAAAATAAGACCAAAGTATAATTTAATAAACTTAGGGATTATATTAAAAGTTTGGAGGGTAGGGGGTGTTTTGGGGGGATGGGGCCAAATATGACCGTTTATGGCCATTGGGAACGGAAACATTTTCAATGGAGGTCGTTTCCCAACGGTTATATTTCAAAAATAAATTAAAAAATAAGTGGAACAGACGGGACGGGACAGAAACGGGACAAACAGGACCAAATGGGCATCCCGTCCCATCATGTCTATCGTTTGACATGGGCCCATCCCGTTTAGATTTAAGTGGGCCGTCACAGGACGGGATACGGTACGGGACGGGGACGGCCCGTCCCGTTGGATAGCCTTAGTCACTGCCCCGTTCTAACTCCACCCCCTGCGATTAAGGTAAGGATTTCGGACGTAACCGACTCTTATATATGGCTCAGGAACAAATTTATCATCTTATGGTTGACCTGTGATTATTAGCGATTTCAGCTTCATGCATACAAGTTGTTACCTTCTTTTTTTAATATTTTAATAACTTTGTCCGTATAAAACTTATTTTGAAGTTTTTTTATAAAAATTTTTTACAGATATCTAGGTTGTGTTATATTCCGAAAAAGTGCAATGAAGGGGGATATAACTTATCTCAGAAGAATACAATAGTAATTCCATCACCCAAAAAATAACAAGAAAGGAGGTTCATACATAGAGAAAATCTATGTACATATTAACTGATGAAAAAAATAGATTTTTCATACTTCGTCTTTATGCTAGGAAGTTGCCATTTATCTAATATGAAAAGCCCTTTTACACTATTAGGAAGTTGTTGGAATGAGTGAAATATCCAATCTCTTATTTGTAGTTGCGGCCAACTTTGCAAGAGAATCTGCTATGTGGTTGCATTCTCTAAAGCAATGCTCTTCATTAATTCTAGCATGTTGAACAAGGTTAGAGGTTCTATCAATCACTATCTTGATCTTCAAGTTGTTAGTGTCTCTTTCTGTAAGCATCTCGGCAATAATCATAGAGTCAAGTTCAAGCGAAAAATTGGCATTTTCATTTTGGCTACACCATTTCCCTCCAAACTCAGCCACTTTAGCCTCCGCCATATTGTTACTAACAAAATTTTTGGGCACAGAAACAACCATTATAAGGTCGTTGATGATTTATACCTCAATACCACACAAGAGGGGGGTGATTTGTGTGGTGTCTAATTTTTCGAGTGCTGTCTTAGTAGAAGAATCTGGTTCTTCTTGGTGTTTCAACTTTTACTGTTACGGAATAATAAATGCAGTAAAGTAAAAATACAGAGATTTTTACGTGGAAAACACCTGGCTTAAAAGGTGAAAAAATCACGACCTACTCCTCAGTAGAATTTCACAAACTCTTCACTACAACTCTGAGCCAAACAGCATTTACAAAATAAACTCTTTTGTAAACCTAGGACTAACTCTAATCCCTTTGTAGAAACCTAGCCTCTAGCTATTCGCGACAAGCTTCAAGTTAACTTCAACTTGAACAGTGTGTACCTATTACAATTGCTTCTAAGAAAGCTGAAAAGATACAATATTAAATCACCTACTACAACCAACTAGACTCAATAAACAAGCTGATGAAACTGGTTCTTCTAGTTGGTCAGTAGCCTTTGTGTCGCACAAGGATTATGCTTGCAAAATATCTTTGGTAATTTTGCTTTCAATTCTTGTTTCACTTATACCTTTGTGCGATCTATTCTTCAGTAGGAATACTTCAACATTATATAGCGCCAGTAGTTGAGATGTTCTTGTTTAACTCTGATGTAACTCTTCCTTGGTGGAAGAGTTTGTATTAAACTCAACTTCCTTCCTTTGTTACTATCCTTGCTGAATTCAAACTCTAACCTCTTATCAATTTGTAACTTTTTCGCTTTAGGAGACAACCTCTTAGTTCCCAGATAATTCACATAACATGTTATCTCCTACGCATGGACTCTTCGCGTGCCAATGAGTCTGTTTCACTATGATAGCCTGATGGACCTGGTTCAACTTGGTAGACATTTGTCAATCTTCAAAACCATGCAGTGACTTGGGTCAACAGTCGTCATGATAGTCCCTAACCACCCCTCATATGCATACTTTTTTATTTTCCTTGCTAAAGCTACCATTTGTGTTTATTTTGACAGTTCCCAGCAAAGGAGGTTCACATATAACTTGCATCCATTTTTGCGGGCTTGAGGCTCTCTATTTTTTTCACACAATGAAGGCTAATCCAGTTGAGCAAAGTTACCTAGAATAAATTTGGAGATTGTTGCTTTTAAAGTCCAAATGATTTGATGTTTCATAGTATTGAATTGAAACTTCTTTTGCTTTTCATATCTACACGCATTTCACCTAGAGTTCCCAACAAATGACCATGTGGGCAATCTGAAGGATTTGTTTATTAACTCTATTGTTGGTATTTGTATCCCACCATCTCTTGAAGGTGTCCATTACAGGTTCTTGTTGATGCTTGATTCCAAGTAAATTTCCAATGGAATTCCAAATGAAGTTTGTTGCGTCACTATTGTTAAAAACATGCTGCATTTTCTCCACCTGCGCAGAAAGACAACAGGAACATCTAGAATGATATTTGTGTCAAATTTGCATGTAACATCATCAAAAGGCAATCTTTTTTAAAAAGTCTCCAAGTGATAAAAGAGATTTTGAAAGGGATAGTGTTATGCCAGATTTTTCTTATGAAATCATTTTTTTTTTGCTTTTTCAATCTAATAGACTGCCAAGCAGAAGTAGAAGATATATGTCCATTATCCGAAATATTCCATATAGGAAAGTCTTCCTTGTTTGGGTCACAAATATCCAATTGAACAATGAAGTCAACGAGAAGATCATGGAGGACTCCATTAAGTTTGTCGATATTCCATTCTTCATTATGCATAAATTGCTTCATCGTTAGTTTGGCAGACTTACTACCACCTTGCAAAAGATTGGCTAATACACCTTTACTGGTCCAATTATCTCACCAGAAACTATAGTTGCCTTTTTTAACTTCCCATCTGAGATTATGCTCCATTTTAACTCTAATCCTAAACATATTTTTCCATATGTGAGAATTAGATGGACTGAATCTTTTGCTTACCGGATTAGCTTTTTTATAGTATTTATTCTTGAGAAAAATGGCCCAAAGAGAAGGCTGAGTTCTGAATCTCCACCATCTTTTGATGCTAAGAGTATCAATAATATCTTTCATTTTCCTGACATCAATTTCACCTTTGTCTTTAGGAAGACAAGGATTGTTCCATGAACTCCAATGATATTTATTTCTACCTTTATTAGACCCCCAAAAGAACTTAGCAAAGTGCTTCTCCATGATCTTAGTAATTCCTTTAAGAGGTTTCATAGCAGACAACATATAAGTGGAAAGAGAATTGCGGACATGTTTAATCAAGATCAATCTCTCTTCGGGAGACATCATATTGCCCTACCATCCATTAAGCTTTTTAACAATTTTAGAGAGCATTCCATCAAAAAGACTGGTAGCCTCTCTGCCATAATAGATAGGGCATCCCAGATAGATAAATGAGAAAGGCTTATCCATAAAACCATTGACATTTCTAATTTTGTTTATTTTGTTGTCACAAGTATGAGGAGCTGTGATAAAGAAACTCTTGTCATTGTTAACTTTTTGGCTATATGCCTTTTCATATCTGTCAATAAGCTTCTTGATGAGACTGATTGTGATATTGTTACTGTTTATCCTAAAAACGGATAACAATTAAATTTATTTATGATCTTAAGGAAACATGATTTCACTCGGCACCAACTGAGAAAATACGTAAATTGATATTGAGAATTGATTGTAAAGAAAAATAAAGCAAACAAAATGAGATGTTCAGCTTTGGCCCTCGAGCTAGGTCGCCCTCGAACCAAATAAATATTCTACTGGAAAATATGGAGAGAGCAATAGAGTACTGAAAGCTTAAGAGAAAGGTAGTATATTGCTTTGTTTTACGTGAATATGATGCCTTTACGAATGATCAGGCCCCTTTATATAGTAGGGGATTCCTACCTTTGATACAATTCTAAATACAGTAATAAATCTCATGATTAACGAATTAATCAGCCTATTCTTGATACGTTTCGATATTTTCGCCGTGATCCTCGCCCAATTGTGGATATTTTGGCTTTGTGTTATTTGGCTCGGTAAAATTCCCTTGATCCTTCTCGGTCTCTATCTTGCCTGGTTTCAATTTTGTTCGGCCTCGATCTCGATCGGTCTCTGGGTCACGATCCTGGCAATCTAACTTTACACTGCGGCCCGATATAGAATGGGATCAAACCTTAGCCTGCCTTGTTCCAGGATAAGCCCGATTTTGACAGTATACCGATAGTCCCCTCGTTTATCTGAGAGAAGACGATGAGAAACGATATGAACTTTTCCAATCCCATATCGACGGTTCATGGCGTAAGTGACGAACCCGACCATGACGTCAGTGACAAGTGGATACTAAAACGTCTCGTTGGTTCAGGTATTGAGGCGTTAAATACTTGTCAATTGTTATCGACCACTACCGGTTCTGAACCGTCATCTTAAACCTATAAGTTTATCTTTCTTCTTTGCCCAAACTTTATTTTCAAATCATCTTTACTCTTATCTTCTAATCCTTCACTTTCCTCAGAGCTTTGCCCTTTCAGATCTTGGTAATTCTTCGCATGTCTCATCAAAAAATACCAAGTGCTCCATCTCAGTTTCCATTCTTCATTCATAAAAGTAAATGGCTAAGACTTCAAAAACCGTTTCACAAAGGGAGATTGCTTCGTCTTCACGGCCCGTCGGCGAAGTACCAGCGGTGGAGCCTCGCCCTGAAGAGTTTTTTCTCGGAGGGTGTGTCATCGATTCCGACTTTAAGGTTTAAAATACTTCCTCATACAAGGTCGGTGCAAGCCTCTATCGAGAGATATATGCTCGATCTCCAATAACCTTCTTTCCCAAGTTAAACAAGATTGCAACTTGGTATAAACATGTGGTAAAGCCTACTTCAGAAGAATCAATAACCACCCACGTGGAAGGGTTCTTTAGTGTTTACACTTATCATTCACGTTGGTTCCCTTGGATCCGATTATCATAGATTTTGCAAGAAGTATGAGGTGACCCTCAGTCAGATTCACCCTCTTCTTGGAGGATAGTGATATTATTTCGCTTCTTTGTGAGTGTCGCGCCCCTTTTTCTCGCGAAATTGGATTTTGACATGTGACAACTCTTTTAAGGAAGGTTTTAAAAGACAGAGTCGCCACCTAACGGGTTTGAGGTGCGTTAGGGAACCTATTTGCAAATAATTATGTTTTAACCAGTTTGCGTCACCAAAGATCAGGTAAGGGCTCGAATTACCTCAAAGAGAAGGTGCTAGGCACTCTTCGAGGTCCACAACAGTGGGTCCCGGCCAAACTCGAATTATATAAATTAGTCAAATGAACAGTGAAAAGACAAGAAGTTTGGGAAGTTATTATCAAAAGACCTTGAACAAACACAAATAATTGATTTTAAGACAAGATGGGGGTCCTAAGTTTTTTAACCTAAAGGATCATCCTGTGCAACATAAATAATACTTCATAACTCCCTCGAGATGGGGTGTTACTCGTATTATTCAGCGGGCACATACTATCATCTCCTACTACATGATTACTATCTTTAAGTTTTTACCTAAAGCGCACTAGTTGATTCTAAACCGTGCCTTATGTGTGCACTACCCGTCCCACGCCTATGGCCCACGAAGCGTTTGGACCTCTATTTTGGACGGTTCTAGACTTAACTTAGGCATATCAAAAATGATGAAACTAGGCGACATACAAAACAAGTTGGACTTCATGTAAAGGAAATTAAGTGCTCAAGTTAGCCTCCAGACTGAGACAAAAAAATGCACGCGAACAAATTCTCACTTTAAGCGTTAGACAGTTTCAGAATTGAGGCAAATTAAATCCATTAAGCCCTATAGACATGGTTTCTATGTGACCTCGGATTCAAACGTGCAGGTAGTTTTACATGCAAGGTGCCACTTTAAACTTATATACATGATATCTAGGTGATTTACGCAGTAATTGGCAGTGATAACCGTTGGAAATACTCAAAATTACTCAGTTTGATCCTATGGGCATGCTTTCTAATAATGGCATGGCTAAGCAATGAAATAATGTTTGAAAGTTTAGCATTAACACTTTAAAGCGAGTGGTAATACCCTATAGGCAGGATTTCTAGCGATTAATGATTGAAACTGATTTTTATACTTAGCCTCTATAGGCATGTCTTCTAGGTGAGCAGTATAATAACAACAACAAATTAACCAATTAAAGTCCTATAGGCAAGATTTCTGGATGAAGATCAGTAGAACATAAGCTAATACAATCCTATGGTCATAGTATCTAATGAATATGCTGCAGTTATGCAAATTGAAAGAATGGTCATTGACATTTTATTTCTTATAGGCATGATATCCAACAAAACACATAGGAGCAGAACATGTTGAGCGAATTAAACACTCAGGTCCTATAGGCAGGTTAACAAACACATGGGAGCAAAACATGTTGAACGAATTAAACACTTATAGGCAGGATTTCTACCCTTTCATGCAAACATTATAATAGACCAATTTTCCCAATTTTACTAAAACCCCAATCGTTATTACATAATTATTACAGGCCCAATGAATGAAATAAATTACAAAGCTAGAAAACATTCTTCATTTAAACAAGATAGCCCAAACCCAGGATAGTACTGCAAATTGTCATATAACACATTGGGGCATGGTGACATATTAATAAGAAACAAGGAGCCTGAAGCTTATGGGATTGCCAAGTTAACATGCAAGGAGAATTCGGCTAGTAAAACCAATAGTTGTCACTAATGCAACCCGTCTAAAACTTAAGAGATCATATTAAACTAAACTCAGGGATTAAACAGTACAATTTATACTTGATGAAACAAACATAATCAAACATCATAGAGGGCATTAGTCAAGAAAGACTAGTTTAAAGGATAACAGGTTGTTAGAGGTACATAATTGGATAGGGCAAGAACACATTAGTGACAAACATAGTCATATGAGCACATTGCACACTCAGAGTGAAGTCTTAAACAAATTAAGGCATATTAATTACATAAACTAATCACTAGAGAAGTTCAGAATTAAGTAAGAACATGATTAGGCCAAATAATCAAGGCAGAACACTCAAATTATCAGTAACATAAAACTAAACATGCTTCGAATTTTCCAACTAACCTAAGTTAGGTACAAATACATCATTAGGCTAACTGTTTATACGCAGAATCACATATGAAGAAGTTAGGGAATTATACCAAATCATGTAATTTCAGAGAATATAGACATGCTAATTAGAACATAATGAAATAAACATTGCGAAGGTTTAAGAACTTACCAGATATTGCTCAAGAAACAAGAAAAGAACAGCAATCAGGACCCAGAATCTCAAATGTGTCAAGTTCCCAAGGGTTTCAAAAACCCACGGCAGTTCTCACACCCAAGAAAAGTCAAAAAATAGGAAATCTGGTGGCCTTGACTTACAGCCGGCCAAGAGCCAAAAACAGAGCAAGAAGGTAAATCAACACAGAGTAAAGCCTCAGTTTTTAGTGGAAAATTTTGTGATTTTCCGTCTCCGATTTAATGCTCAATGAGGGAGGGGTTTATATAATAGTGAAAATCAAACAGTAACAGATTTAAACAAGAAAAATAAATATACAAATAGGTCTGAAAAAATCAATTTAGGAGACTGTAAACCCTAATTTTTAGGAAAAGTTAATATTGACAAAATATAAACAAAAATCAGACCCACAATAGAATATAGGACGAATATAGACATCATAACACTCAAAATC
This sequence comes from Nicotiana undulata, assembly GCA_005239495.1. NCBI lineage: Eukaryota > Viridiplantae > Streptophyta > Magnoliopsida > Solanales > Solanaceae > Nicotiana > Nicotiana undulata. The sequence goes on from ML293184.1 coordinate 28,180, forward strand.
AGAGAATAGAACCAATTTTGGTTACATTTTGAAGATATTTTTGTAAACCTTAGTTTTAGGAAAAGTAAGAAATCTACAGAATATAAACAAATATTCGAACTCGCAGTAGCATAGGATGAATATAAACGGAATAATATTCAAAAATCAGGGATTTGAATCGTTTTTGGTTCGATTTTGGGGAGATCCGCTTGCCATGTTTAGGAAAGAACTATAGGAGAGTAGCTTGTACCAGAAGGGGGTCGAGTATGGTAAGTAATAGCCATTGAATCCCATATAAATGGGATTAGGAAAAGATTTAGGGGCGGCGACTAAGGTTCTTTAGAGAGGGAGAAGGGAGAAGGGAGATGAGAGGATGCAGAGGCGACGGGTAAGGGAAAATGGGGTTAGGGTTAGGCATTAGGTTAGTTAAAGGGGGAATTAAATAGGGGTTAGATATGGGTCATTGATCTTAGAGATCAACGACCACGATTAAAAGGGGGTTGGGTCGGGTTCATTTAGATGGGTCGCGATCGGGTTCTGGGTTAAGTGGCTCATTGGTTTGGTCTTGGGTTATTGGGCTACTGTATTAGGTATTTTGGGCCATTATTTGGTCTAAAAATAGGTTTTAAAATGGGGCTAGTTTTGAAATACCCAACATTTTAGCAAAAATAATTTATAAAAGCAATTAATGAATAACAAAAATACTATTTGTGCACTAAAATGATTAAAAATAATAACTTAACATTATAAAAATATAAAAAATTATTTTTTGCATAAATAATTTAATTATTAATGAATATATGTTATTATTGCAAAAATATGCAATTAGCCTAAAAAATGCAAATGTAATTATGAAAAATACAGTAAAATATTTAAAAACATACATGTTGGTGTAGATGATAAGTTTGGATGATTAAATCATCATAAAAAAATTGAAGAATAATTATTGGATATTTATATAATAAAATACAGAAAGAAATTAATTTAAAGACTTTAAAAATTATGGAAAATTATGAAAAATGCTTGTATAGGTTTATAAACTAAATGATGATGCAAATGTACCATTTTGAAAGTATATATATATATTGTTTAGAAATATGAGGGGAAATTTGGGTATCAACAGCTGCCCCTCTTTACCCGGGAATGATGAAAGAGTTACCAGGAAAGAAATGATGACCGATTTTGACCGAATGGGATGATTTGAATAAATGGAGGCCGAACTCCAATTTTTGAGTTGCCTACATATCCCTGGTTTTACGGGAATCAGGTTGTGTATAGTTCTGGATCCATTGGTGAACTGAGCCGATGGAGTTGTTATAGGAATGGACAAGCTCTTCTAGATAGAACGATATCAGATGAGTTCATATGGAATTATGTATGGATGTATCTTAGAACGGTTATGGATGGTTATCAAGTGGGAGTGGGTAACGGACGGTGGTTGACTGCATTTGAAATAATTGTAGGATATGAACATTGAACGGAAACTTGAGCAAAGATTGCTCCCGTTGGAAGAACAGTTACCTCCTGGATCACCTACAAAACATAAACTTAGTGCATTCAAGTATATATGGGATAATTTAAATATGATGCAAATTCCCTTTCGACCATGAAGTTGTCTTTGGACGATGGAGATGATGTCCTTAGACCATGATGTCCTGGGTCATGAATCGCGTGATAAGTGATTTGCTGGCCATTAAATGATGTTCTCGGGACATGAAAATGGTGCCTCTGAACTATGATGCCTTTGAATAATTATGTGCAATATTGAGAGATCCTCAGTCTATGGCATGGTGTCTTCCGGCTATGAGGATTATGCCTTCGGACTATGATGCCTTTGGACAAAATGGATATACTTCAGCCCATGAGATGCAAAGACATGATGCTTGGTCATAAGTGAAACAAGACAACGCTTAGTCTTGTGTAAGAATCAGGGCAGAGCTTAGCCCCGAGAAAAATAGAAAATAGTGCTAGATTTCAAGTAGCATAGCTTTTTGTATTATGAAAGGAAAGGCAGAGCTTAGCCTTATGCAGTTGAGGAGGCAGTGTTTAGCCTCATGCGATTGAAGAGGCAGACCTTAGCCTCATGAAAAATAGGATACAATGCTTAGTCTCATGCAATTAGGAGACATGGCTTAGTCTCATGCAAAATATGAGACAATGCTTAGTCTCATGCAAGGGAAGGTAGTGCTTAGCCTCATGCGATTGAGGAGGTAGGGCTTAGCCTCATGCAAAATAGGATACAATGCTTAGTCTCATGCAATTAGGAGACAGGTCTTAGTCTCATGCAAAATAGGAGACAATGCTTAGTCTCATGCAAGGGAAGGCAATGTTTAGCCTTATGCAGTTGAGGAGTTAGGGCTTAGCCTCATGCAAATGGGAGACAATGCTTAGTTGCATGCAAGGAAAGACAATGCTTAGCCTTATGCAGTTAAGGAGGTAGGGCTTAGCCTCATGCAAAATGAAAGGCGATGATAAGCCTTATGAAGTTGAGGAGGCAGGGCTTAGCCTCATGCAAAATGGGAGACAATGCTAGACTCATGCAAAGAAAGGCAATGCTTAGCCTTATGTAGTTGAGGAGGCAGGTCTTAGCCTCATGCAAAATGGGAGACAATGCTTAGTCTCATGTAAAGAACGGCAATGCTTAGCCTTATGCAGTTGCAGAGTCAGGGCTTAGCCTCATGCAGATGGGAGACACGGCTTAGTCTCATGCAATTAGGAGACACGGCTTAGTCTCGTGCAATAGAATGCAATGCTTAGCCTTATGCAGAAAAGGGAAATGAGTAATAGCAGAGTATTAATTAGATGGAGACGTGTTCGCGTTTGACATCTTTGTCGTTTTGAAGATAGTGATTTTGATGTGTGTACGTATTTACGAATATTCCTTGTTCCTGCATCCAAAGAAAAATTGTGAGTTTTGCGGAGAAGGTTGGTTTGTGCCTTCACCTGCTTTCTTTGCTTTACTTTGCTCTGTATCGAGATCCTGCTCAAGTTACCCTGGGTAGCATCTGGATGTTTCATAAAAATAAAGTTTTCAAGAAAATATGCATGCATTCGATGAGTGTAATTATTTAAAATGTAGTAGTATGCAATATCAAATAAATTAGATGAACCAATGACTATAAAACTTCTAGAGACATTGCGACTTCCATGCATTAGAATTTTGAGGGTCCTCCTCAAAATTCTGCCCCAATTTCTAACCATGGGGGAAATAAAATTTTTATTGAATTGTGACCGAACCCACAGGGCTGCCTATGTATCCCCTCTTAAACGGGAATCAGGTCAAGCATAGTTCAGTCACATCATATGAAGAAATGCAAACATTCTAAACATAGTATCTTTTGACTGTGTCTGAGTTGATAGGCTTTGGCCAAATTTCTCCATCCATCTCTGCAAGTATGAGCGCTCCTCCTTTACCACTATGTGAACCATGTAGGGCCCTTTCCAATAGGGTGAGAAATTCCCTTTAGCTTCATCTTGATGTAGGAAGATTCGCTTCAGCACCAGCTGCCCCAGTGTGAACTGTATAGGTTTGACCTTTTTGTTGAAAGCTCTGGACATTCTATTCTAATAAAGTTGACCATGGCATACCGTATTCATTATTTTCCCATAAATGAGAGATAATTGCTCATACCGACTTCTTATCCATTCTGCATCATTGAGTTCATCTTCTTGTATGATTCTTAAAGAAGAAATTTCGACTTTGACAGGAATGACAGCTTCAGTACCGTAGACCAGCAAGTAGGGGTTGTCGCGATTGATGTGCGGATCGTGGTACGATACCCCAATAAGAAAAATGGTAATTTCTCGTGCCATTTCTTGGGGTTATCTAACATATTTCTCAATATTTTCTTGATATTTTTGTTGGCGGCCTCCACAGCTCCATTCATTTTAGGCATGTATGATGTGGAATTCTTATGCTTGATTATAAATGTTTCATACATAGCTTTCATTAACTCACTGTTGAGGTTGGCGGCGTTGTCGATGATGATGGATTCTGGTATCCCTAATCGGCAAACAATACAATCCCTGACAAAATTTGTGACGACTTTCTAAGTTACGTCTTTGTAAGATGCAACCTCGACCCATTTTGTGAAGTAGTCTATGGCTACTAAAATGAACTTGTGCCCGCTTAAAGTGGCGGGCTCGATGGGACCGATGACATCCATCCCCAAGTGGAGAAAGGCCAAGGTGCACTTGTTGCATTGAGTTCATTTGGTGGAACACGTATCATATATGCATGTATTTGGCACTGATGACACTTCTGGACATACTTGATGCTGTCTGTTTCCATAGTCATCAAAACATATCCTGCTCTTAGTATTTTCTTGGGTAAAACAAAATCATTCATGTGTGGTTCGCAAGTTCCGGCATGTGTCTCTTCGAGCAGTTTGGAAGCTTCTTTGGTGTCAACACACCGTAATAATCCTAGGTCCGGAGTCCTTCTGTACATAATTTCTCCACTTTAGAAGAAATGGTTGGATAATCTTTGGAGCGTGCGCTTCTAAGTATGATTCGCCTGCTCCAGGTACTTTCCTTGATATCATGGAACCACAGATTTCCATCTGTTTCTTCTTCAACATGAGCGCAATAAGCTTGCTGGTTATGGATCCTTACTGGAATAGGGTCAATGAAATTTTTGTCCGGGTGTTGTATCATGGAAGACAAATTGGCCAATGCGTCTGCGAACTCATTCTGGATTCTCGTAACATGTTTGAACTCTATCTTTGTGAACCTCTTCATCAACTCTTGCACATGATATAGATATGGTATTATTTTGGTATTCTTTGTAGCCCACTCTCCTAGAACCTGATGTACCAGAAGGTCTGAATCACCAATTACCAGTAATTCCTGGATATTCATGTCAATGGCCAAATAGATCCCCAAGATGCAAGCCTCATATTCTTCCATATTGTTGGTGCACAGGAATCTGAGTTTTGCGGATACCGGGTAATGTTGACCTGTCTCTGACACCAAAATGGCTCCAATACCCAGTCCTTTGAAATTTGCAGCCCCATCGAAAAACATTCTCTAACTGCCGTAGGTTTCAGTGATATCTTCTCCTACAAATGATACTTATTCATCGGGAAAATACGTTTTCAATGGATCGTATTCTCCTCCTACAGGATTTTTCCCAGATGATATGTTAATGCATGTCCTTTGACAGTTTTCTGAGTCACATAAATGACGTCAAATTCACTCAATAGTATCTGCCATTTTGCCAGCTTCCCTGTAGGCATGGGTTTCTGGAAAATGTATTTTAGATGATCTATCCTTGATATGAGATATGTGATATAGGAATAGAAGTAGTGCCTCAACTACTAAGCTATCAATGTCATAGCACAGCAGCTGCATTCCAGCAAAGAATATTGTGCTTCATAGGGTGTGAACTTCTTACTCAGATAGTATATGGCATGCTCTTTCCTTCCCGTCTCATCGTGTTGTCCCAAGACACAACCAAAAGCTCCATCTAGTACGATCAAATAGAGTAGCATAGGCCTACCAGGTTCCGGCGGGACCAGGACTGGTGGTTTGGACAGATATTCCTTGATTTTGTCAAAAGACTTCTGGCATTCTTTAGTCCAACTTGTTACAACATCCTTCTTTATTATTTTGAAAATTGGCTCACAAATCACGGTCGATTGTGCTATGAAACGGCTGATGTAATTGAGACACCCCAAGAAACTCATCACGTCTTTCTTGTTATTTGGAGGTGGAAAATCCTGGATAGCCTTGACCTTTGACGGGTCTAGCTCAATTCCTCGGCGGCTGACGATAAATCCGAGCAGCTTTCCGGCAGAGACCCCAAAAGCACATTTTGCGGGGTTCAGTTTCAGGTTATACCTTCGAAGCCGATCAAAGAACTTCCTCAAATCCGCAATATGATCTGTACCCTTCTTGGATTTGATGATGACGTCATCCATCTATACCTCTATCTCCTAGTGTATCATGTTGTTGAAAATGGTTTTCATGGATTACATATAAGTGGCCCCATAATTCTTCAGACTAAACGACATTATTTTATAGCAGTACACCCCCCATGGTGTAATAAAATTTGTATTCTCGACATCTTCTTCATACATCCAGATCTGATGATATCCCGCGAAGCAATCCACAAAAGATTGGAGTTCATGTTTGGCACAGTTGTCGATCATTCTGTGTATATTGGGTAATGGGAAATCATCTTTGGGACTTGATCTGTTTAAGCCCCGATAATCGACACATACTCCGACTTTCCCATACTTCTTCAGAACTGGCACGATGTTGGCCAACCAAGTTGGATAGTCGACCACTCTGAGAACCTTAGCTTCGATCTGCTTGGTGACCTCTTCTTTGATTTTCAGACTCATATATGGCTTGAACTTTCTGAGCTTCTGCTTTACAGGCGGACACATTGGATTGGTAGGTAGTTTATGAGCCACTATAGACGTGCTCAAACAAGTCATAAGACCATGCGAAAATATATTCATACTCTTTCAGGAAACGTGTGTACTCTTCTTTCTCTGAGGGTGACTAGTGAATGCTTATGCGAGTTTCTTTGACTATTTCGGAATCTCCCAAATTGACTATCTCGGTTTCATCCAAATTGGACTTAGACTTGTTCTCAAAATTTTCCACTTCTCTGACAATTTCTTCAAGTATTATATCTTCTTCTTCTATTTCCTCTAAGTCACTATTCTTATGTTGCGTTGTCTCATTACATGTCACAGTTGTTGGTTCATCAGGATAAGTAATAACACTGTTGTAAAGAGAAAAAATTTAAAGGATAATAATAAATAATGAAATAGTAAACCATTGAGAAATATCAAAATGTCAAACAAAAGAAATTTTAACGATCCAAACAATTTTTTCTTGAAGCAAAATAACAAAATATTGAAACAAATGTCTTAAAATGCCCATAAAAATTATTTTAAAGATAAATGATGCTAGCAGCCAGCCTACCCCGGAACTCGGCGGGCCCGTGATGGTGTAGCGGTTCAATTTCTGAGAACAACTCCTTTTTTCACGGTCTGAATGGCGAGGCCTTCCTCCTCCTCCTCAATTATTGCACTGCAATCCATATCTTCATCTTCCAAGAACCAATTCCTTAAACCAACTAGAATTTCATCTTCTTCAGATCCCCACATCATATCGGTCTGATGGAAGGATTGACTCAAATGTGGCACTGGCTGCTCAAGAGGGAAATAAGGATCGTGCCACGACGACGACCAATTCTGATACTCGTGCCAGGTGTACTGATATCCAATTCTGAAGGTCGTGTCGTGACGCTTTAGCTGTATTGGTTTGATGATACCCTGGAGATTCTTTCTGAGCCCTTTACCGGGTTCATATCCTGCCCATGCCAATATGCTCCCTATTTTGCTACTCCACCATTTATCCTTCTCGATCGTGTTAACATGCTCAATGCGATGGTAAGTCTCTCCACCCAACTTCCTTTTATTCTCCACAACCAGAATTGTCTGATTGGTGTAAATATGATTACTCCTGTCTCCATGGATGATCACTTCCTGATGGATGTTCCATTTAAACTTCACAGCATGATGCAAAGTAGAAGCTACAGCTCTAGCAGCGTGTATACAAGGTCGTCCCAACAGCAGATTGTATAAGGCGGATATGTCTAGCACTTGAAATTTGACATCAAACCAAGTAGGGCCCATCTGCAAACAGAGGTTGGTTTCCCCAATTGTGGCTCTTTGAGACCCATCAAATGCTTTCACGTTCATATTTCCTGCTCGTATTTCATGCAAACCTTTACCCAATCTCTTCAAAGTAGTCAATGGACAGATGTTGAGACTTGAACCTCCATTGAACCTCCATCTATCAGGACCTTGGCAATATATTTGTCTTCGCACTGCACTAAGTTATGCAGTGCCATGTTGTGGCTTAATCCTTCTGGCAGAAATTCATCTTCGTGGAAAGTAATATTATAGCTTTCTAATACTTGTCCTACCATATTAGCCATCTCTCCTCTACAAATGTTGTTGGTTACATAAGCCTCGCTCAACACTTTCATCAACGTATTCCTACGCACCTCAAAATTCTGTAGTAGTGATAGAATGGATATCTGAGCAGGGGTTTTGTTAAGATGGTCAACCATAGAATACTCTCTTGCTTCCACCTTTCTCCAAAGATCATTTGGGCCAGTTTCAGTGATAGGCTGCTTGGAAGTGGCTTCTTTACTTGTTCCTCCAAAATGCTCGGGCGTGTAAACCCTACCAGTTCTGGTCATACCTTGCGCTGCACCGGTTTCTTCCATTTTCCCCTTCCTTTCCTTCTCGCTTCTGCAACATAGTCCCAGGGTACAACACTAGACTTAAAGAACGGTAAATGGTGTTGTCACTTCTACTTTGAACGGAGTTGGCGTGGCTGAGGGTGTTATTACTTCAACCTCGAACGGAGTCGGTGCGGCTACCTCAACTTCAATCGGTAATTGTATATGCACCACAATAGGTGTGAGAGTGACTGGAGGTATTTTAGGATCATCCCCTTCCCGAATGATCCCGATTGACCCTTCTGGATCCCATTCTTCATCACTTTTTATGACATTTACCCCTCGCCTCTGTGATCCGGGAGAGGATTGTTGAGAACGTTAGGTGCAACCTCTTTTGCTTGTATAACCTTGGTGTCAATTAAAGTCTGGATCTTGTCCTTCAGAGTGCGACATTTAAGAATAGTGTGACGCTTCATGCCCGAAAGACACATGTCTTGTTTGGGTTGACCCACTAAGAAGAATTTTCCATGGAAACAACGGAAATGGGAGTGACATAACCGACAGTTTTTAGTCTCTCATACAACTGGTCGATGGGTTCAGCAATAGGAGTGTATTGTTTGGGCGGTCTGCGATCGAAATTTGGCCTGGGTTTTTGGTAGTTTTGGCGGGATGGTGATGAGTGGTGGTATGTTGGCTGAGTGTTTTAAGTATGGTAAGCGGTGGAGGGTTGTTGATATCTGGGAGGTGAAGGCTTATATGTGGGTGGAGGTATTTGGTATGTGAGAGGAGACTTCGGACCTTGGGCTACCATAATTGCCCCTACTTCATTATTTTTAGATATACCGCCCGATTGCAAGGCTCTGTTCTAGCCTGGAGTGCCTCAAAATTTGTAACCATTACGCTCTTAATTCCCTATTCTATTCTTTCTCCCAATTTGATGATGTCAGAAAATTTATGGTTTTCAAAAACCATCAATCTCTGTAATATTGCGATCCTGAGCTCGGACAAAGAACTTATTCATTTGCTCTTCTTCTAGTGCTGGCCTTACTTTCGCAGCTTCTGATCTCCATCGAGTAACATACTCATAGAAGGTTTTTGTCGGCTTCTTCTTAAGATTCTGGATATAGAAGGCGACTGGTGCATTCGCTGTATTGAACCTGAACCGATCCATAAAATCTGACGCCATGCTTACGCAATTAACCCATTTCTTTGGGTTTTGACTGATGACCAGGATAAGGCGTCTCTAGTGAGGCTCCTCATGAATAACTTCATGCGGATTCCTTCATCTTTACCAACCCCTATGAGCTTGTCGCAATATGTCCTCAAATGTACTTTTAGATCACCTGTCCCATCGAAAATTTCGAACTTAGGAGGTTTGTAACCCTCTGGAAGTTCTACGTCCGGCTAAATACACAAATCCTCATAGTTCAGACCTTCGATGCATTTACTGCCATCAACACCTTGGACTCGACTAGTAAGCTTCTTTAGTTCCTCTGCCATATTCTTGATGAGGAGGTCCTTCTCGGCGGATTCTAGTGTATACAAGGTTTATTGTGAAACATAGGGGAAGGTTTCCACGTATATGGGGTTACTTTGGTGGACTCTAGGAATTTGGGCGTAGTGGTGGTCGTTGGTTGAGTTTTGGGGATCAGCGGTAGGTTGTGGTGCATTTTGAGGAATGTGGTAGGTGGTAGTTTGTGAATAATGGGTCGGATGACGGTGATGTTGTGGAGGGGTTGGTACTGGTGGAGGATTAGGATTTTGGGGAGGCATGGCGTATTGATATGGTGCGGGAGGATTTTGTGGGTGCTAGTTTTGTGTGTTTTGAGATGGTCTTGGGTTTTGAGCGTTTTGTTGGTTGATATAGGGAACATTCAGGGAAAGGGAAAGGTTTGCCAAGTTACGGACATGCTCAAGTTTCCCTTGTAACTCCATTATCTTCTGTTCTAACCATAAAACCAAATCATTTTGTGCTGGAGTACTCCGACCATCTGAAGTTTCGATATTCTCTACATGTGTAGTGTTGTCTTTCCTGATACCACTCATATCGTCCATCTTAGCTTTTCCTTTGTTATTAGGATCACTTGGAGGAGGAGCAGGTGGAGGACCTCTAGATCTGGTATGATATACCGATGATGTTAGTATGCACGAACCAACCTTAGGGGAGGGGAATAAACAAAGAAAAGAAGAAAAACAAAAGGTAAACAAGTCAGTAAGGAGTATTAAAAGGATATTTGTGGTATTTAAAGACGTATTGCGGAATTAAATTCGCATCCTAATTTGGGGACCTCATTGTGCCCGAGGCAGGCTTAGCGACATATAGATTTGGAGAAAACATAATGTCGATAACTGCGTCATTTCATTAATATGACTAATAGACCAAATCTCTACTAAAACAACTTTAATTATAAAGAGTCACTAATGGAATTTGCCTTATTACACTCGATATCTAAAACGAATCTAGGAAACAAGTAAAACATCATTCCTAATATGTTTGGTCCCAGAGGGACCTTCTCCAAGCTTTGCCTTCTTTGCGCCATCAATCAGGTTCCCCAGGTCGCGCATGTCCAACAGCAGATATGCCCTTGCTAGATGTCCTCCTCCATTGCCCTTTGCGTCCTGTCAGTCCGAGATCCTTTTCCTCATCTTTCCCTCAAGTTCCATCAAACCCTGCTCCAAATAATCCAACCTCTTTGTTGACTTAGTGGAGATTCTCCTCCACTCGTTGATTGCTTCCATGTCCACTTTATGTTGTTCCAAATGCCTGGATTCAGATTCGAAAACCCTTTTGCGCAATCTCCTGTATTTGACTTGTGCTTCAGCAGCGTCGTCTATGACCCTATTCCTCAAATTAACCCCTGGCTTGACCTCTCCCTCTATGTCATCGACCAACCATGATGGGTAGAAGTACACATGGCCGACATGATACCGATCTGGCTCGATGGTATCTTTCTCCACAACAATCTTTTGATGCCACATGTGTTGTGCCTCAAACCTGAATGGAATGGAATTCCCCTGGAAGTCTGCTTTGTACTGAACCATTTTAGAAACTCATGGCATAACCTGTTTTCTCCCAGGTTGCCTCATAACCCTGATAGGAGCCTAAGAATAGATTCCCCTCAATCTGATTAACACTAGATGAGTAACATCTCTTGACCCGATGATGAATTCGCTGCTAGGGAACCACTCGAACATCCAATGTACCTTGCCATCGGTCAAATTGCTAAAGAAATGTACCTAGCTCACATCATTTCCCAGTTGTGCAAACCTGTCAGGGATAAAAGTCATCCTCTTCGGATAGTGATAAGCTATGTGGTCATTCCATGGTCGTCACAGAAGTTCTTGACGGTATTCTCCTCTCTGAAGGTGTTCTAACAACCATACTTGCAGCAATAGATTGCATCCCTCGAAATGCCTATATCCCTTTTTGCAATGGCTTAAGGCTCAGTACATCCCAACCACAATCATAAGGACAATATTATAAGTTTGCCCCTCAGTCCCTTCCATTAGGGTCTTAGTGACCATAGCCAGGCGAGTGTGGATCTTTTCTCCCTGTATTGGAAACACCAACATCCCTAGAAAACAGACAATGAATACGAAAACCCGGCGATGAGTCCAACCCAAAGAAGTGATGGAAAACTCATCAATATAAAGGCGATATGACTTATTGTGCCTATAACACTTATAAAGGAAATCAAATTGTATGTAAGATTTCTTCAGACAGACTAACTCATCATTTTCCCTGAAACTCATCATTTTCAAGAAACCTCGAGAAATGCGGTTTTCCGGTACCAACAATCCAGTGCTATCCCATGGGAGCCCAGCGAAGCCTCCTATTTCTTCTAAAAAGGGAGTCATTTCTATGTCGCCAAAACGGAAGACGACTCTCTTCTCATTCATAAACATGGTGGCGGCCTCAATTAATACATTGTTTGGCTGAATATCTAACAAGGAGGGCAAATACCCGAGGACTCTTTTCACATGATTTTTGTCGCTTGGTGAGAGATTTTCCCACCAATCCAACAACAAAGGTGGGATGTTTTGAACCATACCGAACCTGGGGACTTCGTACCTCATTTCTAAAAAACAAATAAAGTTAGCCCTTTCCCCCTCCAGATTTGACTATTTACACATTAATGATAAACAAATTGGCATGTTTTCTCCAAATAATGCACAGATCGTGATTGTGTCCATTGAGATTATGGAAATCCCAGTGGACTTTGGACAAGTATTGCCTTAGCGGGTTAATACGCGGACAGCGTTCTAACCCATATTATGTTTGGACATGATGCATGCACAGTTAGTATTTAGAGTGGGGGTTTCTAGAAGATTCTAGATTGGTACTCTCAAGCGGACAACTTGAGAGGGAAAGGCACAGAACCGTCAACTGCACCGTTTATCGACTAGTTTTACCACAAATAAGTCTTTCCAAATTTAAAGGGTGATTTAGGAAGAGCGCGGACACTCATCAAGCGCCGATATGGTATTAATTACGCACGAGTGGAATATGATATGGAGCATGCTTTATTCAAAGATAAAACAACACGTTGCCAAACATTTTACATGATGAAAACAGTAAATGCATTATTAAATATAAAGTAAAGACTTGAAAAGAAAGGATAACAAGGAAGAAGTTAGTTCACGCAATGTGGAAATGGTAATAAAGTAAGCGAGAGCGTAAGGGTAGGGGGAGACATGATGTAGCAAAATTTCAAAAAATGACTTAGAACAAGCAAACATAAGAGGAAAACGCCTATTGCAACCAAGTTGAGCAGATATTTGCATATTAATATGAATTCAAATAAAGGGAAAATAGGGGAAAGGGTGTGCATGTAGCAATGAAAAGGGAAAACGGGAGCAGGATATTCATGTAACAATAAAGAACAAGGAAACACATTTATCAAAGAAGATTAATTCATATAGACCAAGTTTGCTATGGTAAGAGCCTAAAGAGAATATCCCCAGCAGAGTCACCATGCTGGCGCGCCACTTTTTCTCGCGAAATCGGGTTTCGACACGTGAAAACTCTTTTAAGGAATGTGTTAAAAGAGAGAGTCACCACTAACGGGTTTGAGGTGCGTTAGGGCACATATTTGCAAATAAATCTGGTTTAACTTGTTTGCGTCACCAAAGATCGGGTAAGGGCTCGAATTACCTCGAAGAGAAGGTGTTAGGCACTCTTCGAGGTCCACAACTGTGGGTCCCGGCCGAACTCGAATTGTATGAATTGGTCAAATGAACAGTGATAAAGACAAGAAGTTTGGGCCGTTATTATCAAAAGACCTTGAACAAACATAAATAATTGATATGTTTTTTAGCCTGAAGGATCACCCTGTGCAACATAAATAATACTACGTAACTCCCTCGAGATGGGGTGTTACTCGTATTTTAGCAGTCACAGACTATCATCTCCTGCTACCCGATTACTATCTTTAAGTTTTTACCTAAAGCGCACTAGTTGATTCCAAATCGTGCCTTATGCGTGCACTAATTGTCCCATGCCTTTGGCCCAGGAGGCGTTTGGACCTCTATTTTGGATGGTTCTAGACTTAACTAAGTCTGCTCAAAAATGATAAAATTAGGCAACATACAAAACAAGTTGGACTTCATGTAAAGGCAATTAAGGGATCAAGTTAGCCTCCACACTTAGACAACAAATGCACGCGCACAAATTCTCAATTTAGGCGTTAGATAGTTTCATAATTGAGGCAAATTAAAGCCATTAAGCCCTACATACATGATTTTCATGTGACCTCGGATTTCAAACGTGCAGGCAGTTTCAGATGCAAGGTGCCACTTTAAACTTATAGACATGATATCTAGGTGATTTATGCAGTAATTGGCAGTGATAACCATTGGAAATACTCATAATTAATCAATTTGATCCTATGGGAATGCTTTCTAATAGTGGCATGGTTAAGCAAGAAAACAGTGTTTGAAAGTTCAGCATTAACACTTTAAGCGAGTGGTAATACCCTATAGCAGGATTTCTAGCGATTAACGATTGAAACTGGTTTTTACACTTATCCCCTATAGGCATGTCTTCAAGGTGAGTGGTATAATAACAACAACAACAACAACAAATTAACCAATTAAAGTCCTATAGGCATAATTTCTTGATGAAGATCAGTAGAACATAAGCTAATACAATCATATGGTCATAGTATCTAATGAATATGTTGCAGTTATGAAAATTGAAAGAATGGTCATTGACATTTTATTTCTTATAGGCATGATATCCAACAGAACACATAGGAGCATAACATGTTGAGCGAATTAAACACTCAGGTCCTATAGGCAGGTTATCTAACAAACACATGGGAGCAGAACATGTTGAACAAATTAAACACCTATAGGCAATATTTCTAGCCTTTTCATGCAAATATTAGAATAGACTCATTTTCCCAATTTTACAAACACCCCAATTGTTATTAAAAAATTATTACAGACCCAAAGAATGAAATAAATTACAAAGCTACAAAATAACTATAGTGAGCCTAAGACAGGCCCAAAGTATACCAGCCCAGCCAGGCCTTCAATTTCGTATCCATACAGGTTTCATCATAGCCTAGAAATCACAGTTGACCAAACCCAAAAAACATTCTTTATTTACACAAGATAGCCCAAACCCAGTAGCCATAATTGATCAAAAGATCTAGAAGACAGTCATTTACACAAGCCAATTGGCTTATTCAGTAGGTAGAAAGGGGTAGAATTGAGCAATTAGGACAAAATAGCCAAATAACCTTAGACCCTAGTGTGTCAGAGTTCACAAGGGTCTCAAAATAGACCCCGAATAGTGCTCACACTAGGGAGGTTGATATAGAAGTTTTTTTTTGGGGGGGGGGGGGGGGGGGGGGGGGGCTTTCCAGCCAAGAAGACTCATAACAAGAAACAACCATGAAAATAGTAATAAGTCATAGGCTTGGAAAAGAATTTGCAAACACTACAAAATGATCACATAATGGTCATGTCAAGACAGGGGATACATGCACTCAAGAAACAGGATAATAGTGCAAATTGTTTCATAACACATTGGGGCATGGTGACATATTAATAAGAAATAAGGAGCCTGAAGCTTATGGGATTGCAAAGTTAACAGGCAAGGAGAATTAGGCTAGTAAAACTAATGGTTGTCACTAATGCAACCAGTCTAAAACTTAAGAGATCAGATTAAACTAAACCAAGGAATTAAGTAGTACAATTTATACTTGATGAAACAAACAGAATCAGATATCATAGAGGGCATAAGTCAAGAAAGACTAGTTTAAAGGATAACAGGTTGTTAGAGGTACAGAATTTGATATGGCAAGAACACATTGAGCGACAAACATAGTCTAGGAGCACATTGCACACTCAAAGTGAGGGTCTTAAACAAACTAAGGCATATTAAATGACATAAACTAATCAGTAGAGAAGTTCAGAATCAAGTAAGAACATGATTAGGCCAAATAATCAAGGCATAACAATCAAATTATCAGTAACATAAAACTAAACATGCTTCGAATTGTCCAAATTACCTAAGTTAGGTACAAATATATCATTAGGCTAACAATTTATAGGCAGAATCACATGTGAAGAAGTCAGGGAATTATACCAAATCATGCAATTTCAGAGAACATAGACATGCTAATTAGAACATAATGGAATAAACATTTCATAGGTTTAAGAACTGACCAATTATTGCTCAATAAACAAGAAAAGAACATCAATCAGGACCCACAATCTCAAATGTTTCACGAACCCAGGGCAGTGCTCACACACAAGAAAGGTCGAAAAATAAGAAATCTGGTGGCCTTGGATTTTATCCGGCCAAGAGCCAAAAACATAGCGAGAAGGTAAATCAACACAGAGTAAAGCCTCTGTTTTTAGTGGAAAATTTTGTGATTTTCCGTCTCCTCTCAAAGGGAATGGGGGAGGGGTTTATATAATAGTTAAAATAAAAAAGTAACAGATTCAAACAAGGAAAATAAATATACAAATAGGACTGAAAAAATCAATTTAGGAGACTGTAAACCCTAATTTTTAGGTAAAGTAAACATTGAGAAAATGTAAACAAAAATCGGACCCACAATAGAATATAGGAAGAATATAGACATAATAACACTCAAAATCGGAGAATCGAACCAATTTTGGTTCGATTTTGAAGAGATATGTAAACCCTAGTTTTAGGGAAAGCAAGAATCAACATAATATAAACAAATATTCAAACTCACAGTAGCATAGGATGAATATAGACGGAATAATATTCAAAAATCAGGGATTTGAACCGTTTTTGGTTCGGTTTTGGGGAGATCTGCTTGCCATGTTTAGGCAAGCACTATAAGAGAGTAGCCAGTACCAAAAGAGGGTCGAGTATGGTAAGTAATAGCCATTGAATGGCATATTAGGCGGGATTAGGAGAAGATTTGGGGGGGGGGGGGGGGGGGGGGGGG
>ML293184.1:44858-75031 GCA_005239495.1 Nicotiana undulata
GGCGGGGGGGCGGCTAGGATTCTTTAGAGAGGGAGAAGGCAGATGAGAAGATGCAGAGGCGGCGGGTAAGGGGAAATGGGGTTAGGGTTAGGCATTAGGTTAGTTAAAGTTTGTATTATACAGGGTTTTATATGGGTTGTTGATCTCAGAGATCAACGACCACGATTGAAAAAAGGTTGGGTCGGGTTCATTTAGATGGGTTGCGACCGGGTTTTGGTTAAGTGGGTCACTGATTTGGGTTGCGGTTTTTGGGCTAGAGTATTAGGTATTTTGGGCCATTATTTGATCCAGAAATAGGTTTTAAAATGGGGCTAGTTTTTAAATCCCCAACATTTTAGCTAAAATAATTTATAAAAGTAATTAATGAATGATAAGAATATTATTTGTGCACTAAAATGATTAAAAATAATAAATTAACATTATAAAAATACAAAAAGTTATTCTTTACATAAATAATATAATTATTCATGAATATAGGCTATTATTGCAAAAATATGCAAATGTAATTATGAAAAATGCAGTAAAATATAAAAAACATACATGTTGGTGTAAATGATAAGTTTGGATGATTAAATCATCATAAAAAATAATTTGAAGGTTAATTATTGGATATTTATATAATAAAATGCAGAAAGAAATTAATTTAAAGCTTTATGAAAATTGCTTGTATAGGTTTATAAACTAAATGATGATGCAAATATACCATTTTCAAAGTATATATATATATATATATATATATATATATATATATATATATATATATATATATATATATATATATATTTACAAATATGAGGGAAAAATTGGGTATCAACAGTGAGCAGAATCGATGGTTGTCCCTTCACCCTCGACCACCTCATACGCTTGTATAGATGAGGATAAAGACCGAGGCTGGATGGGCCGATTTGTTCGAGTGAAGTCTTCAGACTTGATCCCGGCCAAAAGTAAGCCATTTTATGAGAAATGGAATATGAATCGCAAGTATAACTCTGTCCTCAATTTTTGTTTGTTGTCTTCATTTATCTACCTTTCTTATCAATGTTTTTTGATGAATCTATTGCTTAGATGTCGAGTGTGGTTCCCCAACTCGAGGATTGGGTCAGGGGCCTAGTGTCGCAGAAGACACATGTTGAGCGTGCATGGCGTGATTTGTCGTAGGGTCGATTGGGGGCCTTAACCACGATAAATTTTCCTCTATGACTCAACGGTTTGACCATTGCTCGTTTTTCCCCGATCTTACTCATCTTTCTTTTGTAAGTCGAGGGAAGGGCGTGGAAATGAGGGCCTCGTCTGGTGATGAAGAAATCCTTCCCCAACCATCCATTTCGAAGCAGATAAAAGAGAGGAAGAGGAAAGGGGCTCTGAGTTCCACGAAATTGGATGAAAAGAAACCCAAAAAGAAGCAAGCCCATAAACCCAAGGGAAACATCATCCCCCTATCTTTGGACTCACTTTGTCGACTAAGGGATGGGTCTAAAGAAGAAGAAGAAGAAGATGAAGAAGAAGAATAAGAAATCGAGCTGGTGGCACAAGTGCAGGCTGATGTCGATTTTCAAAGAATCCCCGAGTCGGTGGGGGGATGAAAATACTCTCCTCAACTTGATGAGATGGGGAGAGAAGCCTAGACCGAAGTCCTCGAGCTAGAGAGAGTTGAAGATGTTTCGCCTCGAGGTGAGAAGGCTATCCAGGAGGCGGTTGATGCTGGTATAGAAACCATGCTCGAGGCCCCCAGAGATGAAGGCGGCACCCAAAAGATTTACTTGGGGTGATAGATGCCGAGGATTCCCCCTTGTTTCCTCTGTTCACTGAGCCAAAGGTCAAAGATGCTAAAGAAGTGGATAATTGCCACGGTGAAGGGGTTCATGAAGCGGAAGACCTTTTCCGTGGCTATTTTATCGATGTGGACGATTTCTCCGGCTTAGTGACTTGGAGGTGTCGATAAAGAGTTCGGGAACTAGTGCAAATTCTTCGATCCCTAAGTTGATCTACCAATTCCCGATCCCAAGGATAGACCCTGACCGAAAGCGATCGGTCGTTATTTAGGATCCAGAGGATGCTCGGATCCTTTCTGCCCCCGTAGGGGCGGCCAGCTATCTCCAGTTCTAGGTAACCATAGAGGACCATGCTAAAATGGATGAGGTAGAAGCACCCTGCCTTTTCAACGAAGCTCAACATGCGCTAAATCGGGTAATCCCATATTTCTTTAACGATGTCAATTCTTTCTACTTGTGCTTTGTTTTTATACAACCTCATTTTTTGTACTTGTATGCTTCAATGCTTCATCACGAAGCCTTTCTCTGATTCCGATAGGAGTCGAGCCGGTATGAGGCCGAGATCTAAGGGCTTACTGAGGAAAATGATGCCCTCAAGCTTCTCAGTGAGCAACGCGAAGGGGAAGCTAAAGTCCTCCGGGCTGATCTAGAAATGGCTCGGAAAGAACACGCCGAACTGGTTGAGCAGGTAAGAAGAATCTTTAAAGTTAGTCATGGTGACTCGGGCGTAGTGGCTAATGGTTTGAATTCGCAGGTCCAACAAAAGCTTGACGTGATCGGGAAACTCCGTGAAGAAGTAGATGCAGTAAAAATTGAGTGAGGCTGAAGAATGGAAGAAGAACATGGATCGCTTGGCCTCACAAAAGGAGACTGCCTGGGCCCATCTAGCCTCGGCTGAAATCCAACTTTGAAGTATGAAAGAGAAAACCTTGGTGCAGGCCAAGAAAATCGAGGACCTCCAGTCCTAGTTGGGTTCAGCAGTTTCTGTTTGGAAGAACCTGGTCACAGAGCTTGAAGCGGACAAATTAGAGGTTAAGGCAACCAAATTGATGTTGATGCAGTGGTGGCTATTTATCGGGATGATGCCGAAGCCGCTCAGATTCAAGAAAAGGAGTATGTCGAGGCCGCTCATGTTCGAGCAAAGGGGGTCGTCGGGCATGCCAAATGTTAGTCTCGAAGGGAGACCCATGAGGAAATCCATGCTCTGGGCTTTGACCTCACAACCGAGATCGAGAACGCTAAGGAGCTCGAAGCTGAAGCTAGGAAATTAGCTTATCCCGATGATGATGACGAATCTGAAAGCTTAAGTGAATCCAAAAGTGGAGAAGACCCCGAGGACGAAGATGCTACTCCCGGAGATGACCACGCCTCTAAGGATTTCAAATAGTTTTTTTATTTCTTTTAAGGCCGTTTCAACCTTTTGTAAAGAACTTCCATCGAGCCGTGTTTCCCTTGTAAAAGTTTTTGATGAATATATAAAACTTTTTCCTTTCCATGGCTTCTGAATTTGTTGTCTTTTCATTGATTTATACAAAGGTCGGAGCGCCTTAGCATAAAACTACGAAGTTGTATCCGAAGGTCCAAGGCTAAGATGGTAAGGACCGATTGTAAGTACTACCCTCGATCGTTTTTGATAGGTAATCCTTGAGTGAATGTTCGAACTCGAATTAAGGTAGCCTTAAGGCTTATGGTTGAGTGAGAATGATCTCTCGAACTCGAAGTAAAAGTAGCCCTTAGGACTTTGTATTTTTGATTTCTTTTGTGTCCTTTTCAAGGCCATTTTGGCCATTGTAAATTTCGTATTTGGACGATTTGGCCTTTGTAAAAAGATTGTTTATATATGTAAAGCTTTCTACCCTTTTCGGCTCTCAAAAAAAATATTATTCTTCGTATTTATAAAAGTTGGAATACCTTAGCATGAAATAATAAGGTTGTGTTTAAGGGTTAGAAAAAACCTTGCCTTTATTGCCTTCCTGGGTTAAGGCGTTATCGGGGTTCTGAACCGTGTTAAATTGGTTGTAGCCTTTTAGTTCGGGTGTAGCCAGTGAGCTTGCTTAACACAGTCCCCGAGTGGATGGTCGTGGAATTTAAAATTCGGGGGTTGCCTGATAGGTCTTACATCCCCAATGTTTTGATAACTCGATCTATTTCGAAGTTAGTTTTTGGACGATAGTCCCCGAGTGAGGGAGAAACCATCCGAACTTTGATTATAATCGGCCCTTGAGCCCATTTTCTTAAAAGATCGAAAGTGCGGGATTGTAAAGTCGAAATTTTTCCAAGACATAAGATAGTTTCAAGGAAAGTATTTTTCTTTATTCTTGTCAAAAATGGTCATACATTCGTACATCTTTTATGTTAGAGCTCGAGCAATCCACGTGGGAACTGTTCGTTTTGACTGTTTGTCCCTTACAGTAAATCCTATCTATCAAGACCCTTCCATTTCGAAATAATTTCCTTGCTAGAACAATTCAATATCTGAGGGTAATCCCCCTAGTATTCGAGGTTAATTGTAGAGAAATCTGGGATACTATAAACATAGTTTTTGATACTGATTCGCAATCAGCCTTTGATTCTAAGTTAGCACGATCCATTATTTTCTCATTAGGAACCTCGTCGGAAAAAACATTTGGGACAAAACCGATCTAAGGAAAAAGAGTGCAATGCGTGCTTTTATACCTAAAGGCTTCATGTCGATAAATCCATTGTTGTTTCTTGTTGACCATATGCAAGTGTTAGTTTAAAACAAAAGGAAATAGAAAAAGGTCGTACCATAGCAGTAATATCGTTTTAGGTGAGATACATTCCAATTTCTCGGTTGTTGTTCCCTATTTATCATTCCGAGATTGTAGGACCCTTTTTCGTTTACTTCGAGAATCTGGTACGGTCCTCCTCAGTTTGGATCCAATTTTCCTTCATTTATATTTCGGGTGTTGAGGGAGACTTTCCTTAGCACCAAGTCCCCGGCATTAAAATATCAAAGATTGGCTCTTTGATTGTAGTATCTCTCGATCCGCTATTTTTGGGGGGCCAATCGGACAAGGGCGATTTTGCGTTTTTCATCCAACAATTCTAGGCTCGTATTTATGGCCTCGTTATTTGACTCTTCTGTTGCATATTGGAACCTGATGCTAAGTTCTACGACCTCGACCGGTATTAGAGCTTTGGTGTCATAAACTAATGAGAACGGTGTAGCCCCGGTACTAGACTTCGATGTTGTGTGGTATGCCTAGAGAACCTCGGGTAGGATTTCTTTCCATTTTCTCTGGCGTCGATTAGTCGCTTCTTAAGATTTTGGCTGATGGTTAGGTTGATTTGGCTTGTCCGTTCCTACTGGGATGATAAGGCTTTGATAGGATTCTTTTGATTTTGTCATCCTCGAGAAATTTAGTCACCTTGATGCCGATGAACAATTTCCCATTATCGCACACAATTTTGGAGGGCATGCCGAATCGACATATGATGTGGTCCCAAATAAAGTATATGACTTCCTTCTCCCTGACTTTCTCGAAAACCTGTGCTTCAACCCACTTAGAGAAATAATTAGTCATAAATAAAATAAGTTGAGCTTTACCCGGGACCAATGGAAGAGGGCCGACGATGTCCATTCCCCATTTCATGAACAGCCATGAGGACAAGACCGAGTGGAGCAGTTCCTCGGGTTGATGAATCATTGGTGCATGCCTTTGGCATTTGTCTCATTTTCGAACAAACTCCTTTGCATCTTTCTCTATGTCGATCCAGTAGTACCCGACTCTGATCACTTTGTGGATCAATGATTTGGCACCGGAATGATTTCCGCAAGTACTCTCGTGGACCTCCCTTAGGACGTATTCGGTATCTCTCGGTCCCAGACATATCTCTAGTGGACCATCAAACATCCTTCTGAACAACGTTCCATCTTCGGACAAGGTGATCGTGTTGCCTTTGTGCGCAGAGCTCTCGACTCCTTTGGATATGATGGGAGCTTCCCGTTCTTTAAATACTCTACGTATTTGTTTCTCCATTCCCAGGTCAAACTTGTGGAGTTTATTTCGGCATGACCTTCTTCAATTGCCGATCTCATGAGTTGTACGATAGTCCCTGAATTGAGTTTGTTGTTTTCGACCGATGACCCTAGGTTTGCGAGGGCATCGGCGTCACTGTTCTGATCTCGAGGTACATGTTGCAAGGTCCATTCCTTGAATTGGTGTAGAGTTACCTATAGGTTATCCAAGTATCTCTGCATTCAGTCTTCTCGAACTTCAAAGGTCCCCTTAACTTAGTTCTCCACGATGAGGGAATCACACTTGGCCTCGATGACCTCTGCTCCCAAGCTTTTGGCTAATTCAAGACCTGTAATCATGGCCTCATATTTGGCCTCATTGTTAGTCAATTTTGTAGTTCTGATAGATTTTCTAACTACGTTGCATGTGAGTAGTTGGCATAATGCCTAGTCCGGACCCTTTTGCGTTCGATGCACCATCCGTAAAGAGAGTCTAGATTCTCGAGGATGTACCCGATTTTACTAATAGTTCTCTTTAAACCTAGGGTACAAGGGCCGGCGTGAAGTCAACCACGAAGTTTGCCAAGATTCGTGACTTGATGGCTGTTCGGGGTCGACATTCAATATCGTACCCACTGATTTATATGGTCCACTTGGCCAACCGACCCAAAAGTTTGGGCTTATACAAAATATTTTGAAGTGGAGAAGTTGCTACAACACATATGGTATGACATTGAAAGTATGGTTTTAGTTACCTAGAGGCGCTTATCAAGGCGAGCGCTAATTTTTCTAGAAGGGGATACCTGGTTTCGGCCTCACCTAAGGTACGACTAACATAATAGATAGGGAATTGTTTACCTTGTTCTTCTCATACCAAGACTCCACTTACCGCTATCTCCGATACTGGTAAATACAGGTAAAGTTGATCGTGCACTTTTGGCGTGTGAAGCAGTGGTGGGCTCGATAAGTACCGTTTTAGCTCCTCTAAGGCTTTTTGGCATTCTGCGGTCCATGTGAAGTTATTCTTCTTCAGTAACGAAAATAATCGGTGACTCTTATCTGAGGATCTAGAAATGAATCGGCCCAGGACGTCTATGTGCCTCGTTAACCTCCGCACGGCCTTTACGTTGTTTACTACCGTGATGTCCTCAATTTCTTTGATTTTATTGGGGCATCTTGATTCCTCAGTTATATACCATGAAGCCTAAAAACTTTCCTAAGCCGACCCCGAATGCATATTTTTCTGGGTTGAGCTTCATATTGTATCTTTTCAGTATACCGAAAGTTTCCTGCAAATGCTTCAAATGGTCCTCTTTTCGCATGGACTTAACTAACATGTCATCAATATAAACTTCCATTGATTTTCCCATTTGATAATATGCACCATAATTTTTTAGTCCGGATGGCATTACATTATAACAGCAGGTGTCGTACTAAGTGATAAACGAGGTCTTTTCCTGATCTTTTGGGTTTATCTGTACTTGGTCATACCCGGAATATGGATCAAGAAAAATGAGAATTTCATGGCCGGTCGTGGCATGGATCATACGATCAATATTAGGCAAAGGAAAAGAATCCTTGGGACATGCTTTATTCAGGTCTTTGTAATCTACACACATTCTAAGTTTATTTCCCTTCTTAGGTACTACCACTACGTTCGCTAACCATTCGAGATACTTTACCTCCGGAATGGATCCTATTTTAAGAAGTTCGGTTACCTCGTCTTTGATGAAAGCATGTTTGACCTCGGACTGGGTTTTTTTTTACCGCTTGGAACTTCGGATCCAAGCTTAGCTTATATGTGGTGATTTTCAGTGGAATCCCTATCATATCGAGATGGGACCAAGCAAAGCAATTCATGTTAGTTTTGAGGAATTGAATAAGTTTTCCCCTGAGCTCGGCGGTTAGCCCCGTGCCCAGGTATACCTTTCGTTCGGGCTGATGTTTGGTCAATGTGATTTAATCTCTTCGACCGTCGACTTGGTGGCGTCGGAATCATCGGGGTCTATGAAGGATCGAGGGAACCCATAGTCATCATCTTCGTCAGTCCCTTACTTCTCTGGTTGGGCCGAGGCCGGTGTATGTGGTTGCTATTTAGCCTCTTTTTTCCCTTTGAATTTGATCCTTTTGTTGATGAGAGTGTCGATATCGATATCAATTCATCGACTGAAAACATTTCCATCGTGGTGGGTTGCTCCCCGTAGACCGTTTTAACTCCCTCTGGTGTCGGGAAATTCATAACCTTATGAAGGTTCGAGGGTACTGCCCTCATGTTATGGGTCCATGGCCTTCCGAACAGGGCGTTATACCTCATGTCGCCCTCGACCACATGGAACTTTGTTTCTTGGATAGTCTCGGCCGCATTCACTGGCAAAGTTATTTCGCCTTTGGTGGTTTCGCATGCCATGTTGAAGCCGTTAAGTACTCGGGCCGCGGGCACAACTTGATCATGTAGGCCAAGCTATTCTATGACCCTCGATCGAATGATGTTGGCCGATCTACTTGGATCAATCAAAACACATTTAACTTGCATTTTATTCATAAGAATAGCTATTACCAGTGCATTGTTATGGAGTTGTAAGATCCCCTCTCCATGTTTACCCTAAAAATGGATAACAATTGAATTTATTTATGGTTTTATGGACACGTGATTTGACTTGGCGCCAACTAAGAAAATACTTAAATTATATTGAAAATTGACTGTAAAGAAAAATATAGCAAACCAAATGATATGTGCAGCTCTGGACCGCGAGCTAGGTCGCCCTCGAATCAAACAAATAATATACTGGAAAATATGAACAGAGCAACAGAGTATTGAAAGCTTAAGAGAAAGGTAGTATATTGCTTTGTTTTGCATGAATATGATGCCTTTTACAAATGATCAGGCCCCCTTTATATAGTAGGGGAGTCCTACCTTTGATACAATTCTAAATGCATTAAGAAATCCCATGATTAGCTAATTAATCATCCTCTTCTTGATACATGTTGAGATTTCCACCATGATCCTCACCCGATTGCGGATATTTTAGCTTTACGTTATTTGGCTCGGTAAACTTCCCTCGATCTTGCTTGATATCTATCCTGTCTGATTTAAATTTATGTTGTCCTTGATCTCGATCGTTCTCTGGGTCATGAGCTCGAAAATCTAACTTTACATCGCGGCCTGATATAACATGGGATCGAAATTCGGCCTGCCTCGTTCTAGGAAAAGCCTGATTTTGAACGTATACAGTTACCTCCGCAGAAAATTACAATATCATCCGCATAAGATAAATGGTTAATGATAGGACCTCTGTGATATCACCATCTTGAAAGGGTAAAGCTTATAAAATCATTCAGCTCTGTAAAGAACCTCAGCTCCAATAATAAATATTGAAAGAGATAAAGATCCCCTGTTTGAGGCCTTGTGAAGATGTGAAGAAACCAATACTGGCCCCATTAATAATGATGGAGTACCAGACTCCTTGTACAAGGACCAGATAAGATCAATCCAATTTTTAAAGAAACCAAACTTCCTCGTCACTGCCATCAGGAAGGTCCATGAAATTCGGTTAGCCATGTCAAGATTTATAATTGCATTTCCTCCTCTATTCTTCTTGTTCACATCTTGAGCAATCTCCTATGCTAGGAGAATGTTTTCAGTAATCATTCTTCTCTTGACAAAGCCACTCTAATTCTTCGAGATGAGCTTCCCAGGAATAGGATTTAGTCTTTAATAGAATTTTGGAAATAATCTTGGTCGTGAAATTACTCAAACTAATAGGTCTCAAATCCGAGAAACTACTAGGAGAGTCTACTTTAGGAATAAGGTAAGACATGTATGTGAGAAGAACTTGGTGAGTCTCCTACCATCGAAGACATCCTGAACAAATTCTCTAATGTCATCCTTAATGATATCCCAACACATTCGAAAAAGGTTTCCATTGTAACCATCCGTCCCAGATGAACTAGTAGGACTCATACTAAATACAGCATTTTTGATCTCTTCAATGACAGGTTTGGCTGTAAATTTCATTATCTTCGTCATTGATGCGTTGAGGAATACATTTGATGATATCTTGATCCCTGAAGTGGTGTTTGATATTGAAGAATTGCAGAAAATGGTGAACATTTGCTTTAACAAAGTTAGCATCTCCTTCAATCCATTGATCTCTATGTATAAAGATGTAGTCTTCTTCTTCTATCTCTGATGGTGCTATGAAAATATTTAGTATTAGAATTTCCTTCTTCAAACCAGTTCACTTTAGCTTTCAGTTTGAGAATGGCATCATGTATCATATCCATCTAATGTTTTTCTGCTTGTGACCTCTATTAAATTCAGCTCTGGAATGATCATTATTGTTATTGAGATCAATTTGCCCGAGATCTTATATTTTGTTTTCCCAAAACTGGACTTGTTCAAAGACATTACCAATGTCTTCTTTAGACCATTGAGTCAATATTCTGCTAAACATTTTAAGCTTTTGTTATAACCTCCACAAAGGATTAACATGAACCTGATTACTTAATATCTCTTCTACCACCTGCAAAAAAGATGGTTGGTCAGTCCAGAAACCAAGAAACTTAAAATATTTAATCCCCTGTTAATTTTGATCACGATAGTGAATAAGTAAAGGCTTGTGATCAAACCCAGTTCTTGCCAAATGATTGACTACATTGTTTTAAAAAATATGAGACCATTGGTCATTAATAAAAACACTATCAAGAATCTTCCAGATTCTTCTTCTAGGTTCCCAATTGTTACATCATGTGTATTTTAGCCCAATAAAACCCAAACCCATCACACCACAGTTATCCATACAAGTATTGAATTCAAGGCTTTTGTTCATTCTATTTGGTCTTCCATCTTTCTTCTCATCAAAGTCTAAAATGACATTGAAATCGCCCCAATACACCATGGCCCATTCACGTGAAGATGAATACTCTTTAGTAGGGGTGGCAAAATGGTTAAAAGAAAATAGTTAACCACCCATATTAATTCACTAAAAATGGGTTAGATAATGAACTTTTAAAAAACGGGTCAAATATGGATAATAACCATATTATCCATTTAGAAAATGGATAACCAATGAGTAACCAATAGATAACCAATAGGTCTAACTTTTACATTTGTAAAACCTCAAATTGGGGGTTCCTCAAGCTAGAGAGACTAAGAATTCTCCCAAAAGTGATCATATACAAGAAGTCATAGATAATATGATTACCCATATTTTCCGCCGTTAACCCATTTTTTATCTGTATTGAATATGGATCAGGTCGGATATTTTATTCATTTTTTCATTATCCATTTTCGACATGAACCATATCCGACTCAACTCGCCTGTTTTCCACTCCTATTCTCTAGACTACCCCATAGTTCTCTCCTTTCTTCTGGAGTGCATTTAGCATACAAAGTTGTGAGATAGAGATCACTATCGGCGACCCCATAATGCAATTTAATAGTGATATGTTGATCATTATTGTTCAATACAGTGGTCATGTTGTTACCTGACCACATGATCTAAATTTGTTCAGTAGCGTCCAATAGTATTGGAATTACAATGGTGATAGCCTAGGAATCTCTTGCACCTCGCAATTTGATTGATGCTGGCAAAAGGTTCCAATATAGCAACAAGTTCCACCTTATATATGGTAATCAGTTTTTTTAACCTTGGTAAAGCTTTTTTGGTATTAACTCCTCTAATGTTCTAGAATTTAGCACTTATCATGGAAAAGTTAGAGAAATTAGCATGAGTTTCCTCCTTTAGGAGGTATAGTATCTTTGTTTTTGTTCGTTTTTCCTTTCTTCTTGCCTTTTTCTTTGGCTCCTATGACCTGGAGAGAATCATCTTTCGATTCTGTTTGCAATTGGTCATCCGGGATCATGAGAGTCACCCTATTAGGGGAGGTCACTTCAACTTGTTGGTTTGTGACATGTTTGACATGTTTCAAATTAGATTCAACATTGAGATGAACCACCACATCTATCCCCGGGAGACTTTTAATCTCAGATGGTATGGTAGTTGATTCATTGACGTAGTCTTTCCATGTATGAGCTTTCTTTCTTGCTTGTCTTTCCTCTTTATCTCCATTTTCGTGTATAGATTCATAATAGTTAATTTTGGTTTCACGGTGATTTAGAATGCCATTGCCTTCATTATTGCTTCGGCTTCTAACTAAGTTGTCATGACTTTGAGCTTCTCCGTCGCTATTGTTAGTCGATTGACTCTATTTATTCTTGATATCAACATGTTCACTTCCCTGATCAATTTCTTGTAGATCCATTGTTAACTTTTTGTTGCTCCTTTTTCTCTTGTCTGTGACTTCTGAAGATTAAAAATAGGTTTGAAGATTACTTTAGCCTTCTTCTTGGGAAGTTTCTTCTGCTTGCGCTTCTTAATATTTCTATTGGATCTATCTTTGATATTGTTTGATTGACATTCTCTAGCTCAACATCATTCTTTTGGCACGACTAGATCTTAGTCGTACCTGCATTAGAAACTTGACCTCCCATTGTGTTATTTCCAAGTATTTAAGTGGTTTGAGTATTATCTTTGGCAATGTCATTTTCAGATACATCAAGCTTGTTTCTTTTTCATTGCCCTTTTCCTCTTCATTCTGATTTTTCAAAGCTTTCTGTGCTTCCAATTATTTTGCTTTAGCAGCTTTCTTCGTTTAGCTCTACAATTGATCATATTATGCCCCGGCTTTCTACAAATCTTACAGTATTTTGGAACACCTTCAAATTCCAGCTTTTGCGCAAAACGTTTTTGAGGAGCATTCTCATATATTTTCCCCACTTAAACAGAGTCTAGTTGTTCTTTTAGAAGGTCAATTTCAGTTCTAACCTTTGCCATGCTTGACTTAGTCCTAACTCTGGTAGCCAAGTCCATCTCAAGAGGTGTACCAATTGGGCTCACAACTTGCTTAACATAATGGCATGTATGCACGTGAAAAAGAAGTCCAGGAAGAAGAATCCATACTGGAGCAACATGTATGTCTTCTTCAATTTTGAAATCAGGGAAATATTTTTGCAACCACATCTGTTGGCCTTCAATTTCTACGATCCTTCTAAACCAAACGGTATTGTAGTCCTCTTCATTGTGAGGTCCAGAAAAATATTATAGTTGTCGAAAACCCCAATCTTTGTCGTTCCCTTAATTGAAATCAACTCATTGAATTTTGACCAAATTCTGTCAATTTGGGGCCGTGGCTTGAGAAATCTCCCACCAATGGTAAGTTTGCACTCTTCAGCCATAATGTCGTAGTAATCCAATGCTTTGAAAAGCACCGCCGGCATCCTGTTGTGAGTGGTGTGGGTGGCGACGATTAATTCTCTGTTATGGCGATTTGGGGGAATCGGCACATTCAAGGAAGCGATGACTTTCGTAGCATATGACAATTTTCCATTTGTATCCGTAAGTGAGCTTTTTTATAAGATGGCATGCAACCTTTCATCTCTGTTGTGTAGAGTGAAGTTATATAACAGACATACAACAATTTCAATTTCACTACACTATTGAAACAAAAAAATTCAAAAATAAACAACTTCAAGAAGATGATATTCCAAAAATGATCAAATAAAATATAGAAAAAAATATATGGTTAGCTACTTTTTGGGCCGGCTATTAGACTTTAGCCAGCTTTTCAAATGTATTAATAGTGACTATTTTCTAATTTCTTCCTCGAATATCCATATAAGCCCATTCCTATTTTGGTTAGGCCTCATGGTTGGCCTTAGCTTGGTCCGTTCCATGTGAGCACATAAATATATGTATCACATCTCTGTGTGTGCTCTGAAAAATTAATGTAAAAATAATGTCTACTGGTCATTTTTCGGTCTCTGTATTTAAAATTATTTAATGTTTTGGAGTATTAAAATTCACTAGTGGAACTCTTGCTATTTTCTAATTGCAAGGGCTAAAAAATAGCTATTTGTGAACTTTACCCATGAAAAATTACATACAATATTATTTAGTGAAATGTATCCGGCCTCAAGGATTATCCAATAATTGCATTATTGTGATAAAATGACTTATGTTTTAAATTTGTTTTACATAATTAACAATTAAAGAGAAAAATCAACTAGGTATCGGTATTGGGTTGGTACTTTAATGGTAGTTGGACGGTGTTTTATCGTGATTTTGAGTGAAGAGATGACGATGTACAGGATAAACTTTGTAGGGAGGAAGGAAATAAATATATACTATATGTTTCGCATGATATATAATGTAATAATGGAATTTTTTCTGTTTGATTTAGCTCTAGTTAATCTTCTTCAAAATTTGTATAAAATCTCAACCACACCAAATATTCAATTGATGAATAATTGGTAAGTGGGGGGACTATCTATATTATTAAAAATAAATATTATACGTGTAAGTAATCAAGTGGTTGACATGGCAAGCCACGTGAATCGATAGAAGAATGACAGCTAGAAGAAAAATTAGAAAGAGATACGAAGTAAGTAGATATGAGCTAAACACCCACGAGTTCAAAGATCTTAAGAGACAAGTTCAAAGTGAACCAGGGCAGAAAAGAGGACAGATTCATTGATCTTCAATCAATGAGTTCAAACGTTATAGAATCTTCACGAAACAGTTACGATTACTTATTATAAAGTTTTATTAATGGTATAAATACTCATTAATGCTCAATCATAAATAGGAGTAGACGTTGTACTTGAAGCTCCCTATAAAAGGAAAAGAAATATTATTTGTATGGACACGTTCTGATCACTATTGGAATATATTTCACATTCTTGTGCTTTCTACTATTTTCCTTACTATTCTAAGTTCTAATTTCCTTTATTGTTTAAGCTGATTTTATTGGTTATCAGAAGCCCGAGCACTTCTTAAAATAAGCTAACTAAGAATCTGATTCTTTGGTTAAACAAATTGGTTCCGTTATCGGGAATCTGATAATCCTTTCTCGCTTTCCAAATTATTCTTACTTAATTGAATCATGTCAAATGTCAACGACAACATCCAACAGGCAATAGGAACTCAAGTTCCATCGCCTCAAGGAACCTTGCGTTGTTCAAGGGAACCAACCCCAGAAAGATCCACTACTCAGAATAATGACCAACTTGGGAATGAGCAAACAGGATAGCAAGACGTTGTGAATCAAATAATTTTTGAATATGTGAATGAAGATCTCCAGGCTTTCGTGAGGGGGGGTACCAACTATACCATCGACACCTCCTCCAAATATTATTGCAATTGTGGAAAATCCACACTCAGGACTGGATAATTCTGGAATTTGAGGAACTCCTAACGAATCACTCGAAGGGAGACCAGGTATGACTAGTAATTCTGATTTACAATCTTTAATACTAACCTTGCACAAACAGGTGAAGGAACAAAACGACCATATTGAACAAATACCTAGCGTACCACCTGTCATCAAAGGGATTGATATTGACAAATATTCCAACAACCATGGAAGCCAAGTGTTTCACCATTATCGATTCCCAAAAAATTCAAAATGCCTGATATACCAAAATATGATGGGACAACTGATCCACGCGACCATGTCACTGCATTCACCACGGGAGTAAAAGGCAATGACTTAACCAAGAAAGAGATCAAATATGTGCTGGTCAAAAAGTTTGGAGAAACTCTTACCAAAGGAGCGCTAATGTGGTATTCTCTCTTACCTTAAAACTCTATCGACTCTTTTGTTAAGCTTGCATATTTGTTCATAAAAGCACATTCGGGTGCACAAAAAGTAGAAAAAAGAATGGAAGACATATTCAAGATAAAACAGGGAGATACAGAGTTACTTCGAGAATTTATAGACAGATTCCAACGAGAAAGGATTTATTTACCTAGAGTACTTGACAATTGGGCAGCCATGGCATTTGTAAGAAATTTGAACTAGAAAAGCTCTGAAGCTACGAGGAGGCTCAAAGAGAGCTTGCGAGAATTCCCAGCCACGACATGGAATGATGTTTATAACAGGTACAATACCAAATTAAGAATGGAAGAGGATACCGTAGCTCAGTCTAGGGTAGAATAAAAAACGAGTTCAAGGCTATCAGAATCAGAAAAGAGGACTGGTAAAAATAGTACGAGCCCTACATGGGACCTTCGGGATGGGAAGCTCGTTCCAAATTCGAAAACGCACGGCCTGATCATAGACCATCAAATAGAGATTCAAGTTTATCATCGTCAAGATTCAGAAAAGATCAAGATGAACGTAATAGAGGTAATAATACAAATGCGAGAATTGGAGACTATAACTTCAATATGAGTACTTTCGAGTTAGTTGTTGTTCTGAGAAACATGGAAGATAAAGTTCGATGGCCTAAAGAGATAAGATCAAATCCAAACATAAGGAACCCAGACTTCTAATGTGAATTCCACATTGATCACGGGCATAGAACGTCAGACTGCAGATTATTACAAGGTGAGATAGAACATTTATTAAAACAAGGCTATCTAACAGAGTTGTTTAGTGAAAAAGGTAAGTAGGCATATATGAAGAACAGACATGAGCCCCCAAAACCACCATATCCAAAGAGAACAGTGAACGCGATAAATGGTGGAGAAGAGGTTAATGGTGTAACCTATACTGCAGCAAGAAAGACAACAAAGTTCACAATAACTCACGTGAAGCGAACTCGTGAAACTTTGGAAGATAATAGCATAGCATTTGAAGATGCAGATGTTGATGGGTTACTGGTTCCTCACAACGACGCACTGGTAATATCTTTACTTATACATGACACTAATGTGAAACGAGTCTTGATTGATCCAGGTAGCTCAGTGAATATTATTCTATTAAGAGTCATGGAAGAGATGCTGATGGGAGATCGTGTAATACCAAAAGCGCGTTCCCTATCTGGATTTGATAACTCTACTATCATTACAAAAGGAGAGATTGAGTTAAACACTTACGCGGAAGGGATCATCAAAGAAACAAAATTTCAAGTCACTGACACGGATATGGCTTATAAAGTAATTATGGGAAGGCCATGGACTCATGACATGGACGTTGTACCATCCACATTACATCAGGTTATCAAATTCCCTTCAAAATGGGCTATTCAACAAATTCGAGGAGATCAACAAATTTCGAGGAATATCAACTCAGTGATACACTCAAGTCAAAGAGATGCGGAAACAGAACTAAAATACACGAGAGCAGTTCAAACATATACGGGTGCAAATGATAAAGATACTGTAAATCAAATCTCAACAGAGGTTGCATCAAAACATACGGACATGGACTCCAAGCCAGATGTTATTCAAGAGCCAGAAGAAAATTAAAACATAAAGACAACGACTAAGGAGCTCGAAGATGTTCCATTATTCTAGCAAAGGCCGGAATAAAAAATTCATATCGGAGCAAGGCTAAACCCAGTCAAAAGAGGTAAGTTGACAGAATATTTAAAATCTAACGCATATTGTTTTGCATGGTCCCATTCAGATATGACACGTATACCTCCGGAAGTGATGACTCATAAATTGAATGAAGATCCATCATTCGTACCTATCAAACAAAAAAAGAGAAAGCAAGGATCATTCAAAAATCAAGTGATCAATGAAGAGGTACAGAAACTCTTAAAAATTGGTTCAATACGCGAGGTAAAATATTCCAATTGGTTAGCTAATACTGTAGTAGTACCTAAAAAGAACGGTAAATGGAGAGTTTGTGTGGATTACACTGACTTAAACAAAGCATGTCCAAAGGATTCATTCCTTTTACCGCATATAGATTAAATGATTGATGCTACTGTAGTTTCACGAATTATTAAGCTTTCCAAATGCATATTCTGGTTATAAACAGATAAAAATGGACCCCTCGGACGAGGAAAAAACTTCCTTTATTACAAACATTGGGACTTATTATTACACATTCATGCCCTTTGGCTTAAAAAATGCTGGAGCCACGAACCAAAGGCTGGTGACCAAGATGTTCCAAGAACATCTGGGGAAGACAATGGAAGTGTACATCGATGATATGTTGGTCAATTCAACACAATTCGAAGATCATTTCCAACATATTTCAACAACATTTGAGATCCTCCGCAGGTATAATATGAAAATAGAGAAGAGTTTTAAATTCTTTTCAGTGTTAAAGAAGCAGAATCAGTTCGAATGGACTGACGAATGCCAACAAGCCCTCAAAAATTTGAAGGCTTATTTATCAAATCCTCCCTTACTGTCTAAGCCAGGGGATGGAGAAAGACTGTACGTTTATCCTGTTGTTGCGGAAGTAGCTGTAAGTGCAGTCTTAGTAAAGGAAGACAAAGGTAAGCAATCTCCCATTTATTATGTAAGTAAATCTTTATTGGATGTTGAAACTAGATATCCTCATCTAGAAAAGCTAACTTTAGCCTTGGTCATGGCAGCTAGGAAATTGAGACCATATTTTATATGTCATCCACTGCGTAACTTCATATCCTTAAAGAAATATTCTGCATAAAGAAGGATTTCCAGGAAGATTAGCCAAGTGGGCAATAGAATTAAGCGAATATGATATTGTTTATCAACCTAGGACAGCAATAAAGTCTCAGGTTTTAGCAGATTTTGTCGCAGATTTTAATACAAATATAATTCCTGAAGTAGAAAAGGAATTACAGATTTTTACTGGAGCTAATCCAGGAACATGGACTTTATTTACTTATGGTTCTTCTAATTTCAAAGGAGCAAGTTTGGGAATCGTCTTAATACCACCTTCATGTGAAACAATAAGACAAGCAATTAAATGTTACCCTATTACTAACAATGAAGCAGAGTATGAAGTTGTCATTGCAAATCTGGAACTAGAATGAGAACTCTCTATAGAACAAATCGTGATCAAGAGTGATTCTCAACTGGTGGTAAATCAGATGCAGGGGACTTACACCGCTAGAGAGACTCGAATGCAGCAATATCTGGAAAGGGCACGAGAACTGGCCAGGCAGTTCCAATCGTGGAAGATCGTGAAAATACCCATAGAGGAAAACGCAGAAGCATATGCATTAGCTAACCTTGTTTCGGTAGCGGAAGTAACGAGTGAAGAAAATGCTATTATAATACATTTATGTCATTCAGCACTCGACCAGGATAAACACGAGGTAACATGCAATAATTTAACCTGGGATTGGAGAAACGAGATTGTAAATTTTTGCACTTTGGGATTGTACCTGAAGATAAGAAAGAGTCTCAAGCACTTCGGCGGAAAGCCGCTCGGTACCGTCTAATTCGAGATTATCTATATCGCAAAATGTTTGGTGGTCTTTTAGCAAGGTGCCTCAGACCTAATCAAACTGAGTACGTGATGAAAGCAGTACATGAAGGACATTGGGGAAATCACACAGGTGGAAGGTCTATAGTTAAGACTCTAATCAGAGTTGGGTACTACTTGCCTAAAATGGAAGAAGATGCGGAAAATTTTGTATCCAAAGGCGATAAATGTCAATGCTATGCTAACAATATGCATCGACCCGCAGAATTATTACATCCGGTTATATGAAGTGGGGAATGTATATAGTAGGACCCTTACCACAAGCCAAAGGAAAGGTACTGTTTTTACTAGTATTAACAGATTATTTTTCAAAATGGGTAGAAGCAGGTGCTTTCAAATAGGTACGAGAGATAGAGGTGAAGGATTTCATTTGGCGAAATATCATATGTCGCTTTGGAGTTCCAAAAGAGATTGTATGTGATAATGGTCCGCAATTTATAGGCTCACAAATCACGAAATTCTTCCAAAGCTGGTTAATCAAACGTATCACCTCCCTTGTCACCCCGTGGATAATGGACAAGTTTAGTCAACAAATAAAATCATCATCAATAATTTGAAAAAGAGACTAGAAAAGTCAAAAGGAAGTTGGCCTGAAAACTACCAGGAGTGTTATGGGCTTATAGAACTACAGCAAAAATAGCCACAGGAGAGACTCCATTCGCAGTTGTCTACGGTTCAGAGGCTTTAATACTAGTAGAAATTGGTGAACCAAGCCCGAGATTCACAGTAGCAACAGAAGAGTCCAACAATGACGAACTAAGAACAAATCTAGATTTACTTGAGCATAGGAGGGAGGCCGTTTTAATTTGCATGGCAGCACAAAAACAGATTATAGAGCGGTACTACAACAGAAAAGCTCACCTCAGATATTTTAAAATTAGGGAATTTGTTCATAAAAAAGTTTTCCAATCAACAAAAGTTGTTGGAGCAGGAAAGTTAAATCCAAATTGGGAAGGACCCTATAAAGTGCGAGGAATTGCTGGGAGAAATGTGCTTATGAGATGGAAACCATGGATGGAAAGGTCTTACCCTCGAGTTGGAACGTTGTTCATTTAAGAAGTACTATTTCTAAGCAAAGGAAGTACCCACAGTCAGGTATCATTTACATACGCTTTTATTTAGTACAGTTAAAAGTATACTAACAATTTTAGATTATAGGCAAAAAGCTAACACATACAAAATGATGATATTAGACCTGAAAAGACACGCGGAAGTAACTTAATTCTCGGTCTAGGGTTACAACCTTTCTGATGGATATTTCAAAGGGTTAAGCAGTCATCATCTAAACTATATACCTTCGAGTCCCGTATGTTTTTCCTTTTCAGGAAAAGGACCGCAAGGAAGGAATACTCAATTGCTCGAGATTTCATACTTCAAAACTCAAACACTTGGGTCACTATATAATATGGAAGGCAAAGAAGACTAGATAAAGTCATAATTCAAGCCTAAGGTCAACTTTACCTAACAAATAGAAAGTTAAGAGCGAAGTCAAGAGCCAAAAATGCAAGCCTGATTCAGAAACCTACAAAGAACATACTTGTGGATGTAAATGAATGTTTAGGTTAAAGGCAGTATTTAGTCACGGGTTATTTATTTATACCCTTGTATTTATTCAAATCTGTTGTAAATAAAATAGTTACGAAAGAGTCATAGATGATACTCGAACACATGTAAAGTATTACGAAAGTTCAAATAATACAAAAACTTTCTTCAAAACACTACTCAAAGGAACATGTGTATTCCTATTTCTTTTTCGTATATTTACACCATTATGAAGTTGATACTTCTTCTTTATTAAGTGTCGTTCATAAAAAGGCCCTCTTTTATAGATCGTGTTTGTTTCAAAAAGACACGAAAAATCAAAGCATTTTTATGCAAACATTAAGAGTAAGACAGAATCTCAAATCACACAAGTTGAGCGAAAAACTTGAAATTGATATTATATGATGGTTAAAACTAAGTGTGAACTTAGTTCAAACCTATTTGGTTTATACAAAATTACCCCAAAGCTGTCCTGGGGACTTTCCAAAAACTTTACCCCCAAATGGGACTGGGGGTAAAACCACTAATTGTTTCACCACATAAAAAAAGAAGAGAAAAAACAACAACACTTTCACTTTTCACTGGGGGGTTTAGCTTCGTCAGAAGGAAAAGCATCTTGAGCAGATGAGGGTTGAACAGCAACTTCACCAGGTATAATCTCATCACCTTCGAGAACATCAACCTCGGGTGATGAGAAACTTTGACTTTGTCGGGCCTTCTCGATTGTCTCTTTGGTTTTTGTAATTTCAGATTTTAAGTCAAATTTTTCCTGGCCTACCTTCGTTAATGTTTCAAGGCGGGTATTCAAATAAGCCCAACTTACATCAACGGTTGCTTTATCCTTCAGAGCCTCGTAAACTTTCTCTCATTGATCGATTTTAGCTCTCAACTCATCATTTTCAATCAAAGTTGCACCATAGGAAGCTTGCAGCGGGGCAAGGGATCTCTCCAAGAACTGAACCTTATTAGAGGACTCACGAAGATTCTCCTGAGCTTGTGTGAGAATTTGAACAAGTTCCCCAAAGTAAGCTTCCTTCTGGTTCAATAAATCCTTTAAGCTTCTTATCTCCTCAGAAGCTTGGGAAGGTTGTTCAGCGAATGAAGATTCAAGGAGATTTTTGTCCTTGCCTTCCTGGTTTGATGAAGCTTTCTCATTGGCCAGCTCCGTTGCCATGACTCTTACCTGCTGCTCCAAGGTACATTTCTCCTCAAGTTAAAGAGTCTCGAACTGCTCTTTCCAATTACCTACCTCGGTATGGTAGTCATTCATCATCTGCTCTGTATGCACAATCCTTTTCATCATCTCTGTGCCAATGAGATTGATCTGCACAAAAAGGAAAATATGATACGAGTAAAACTTAAATTCTGAAAAGTAAAAACACACGATGTGTACCTTCAATGATGAATGAACAATCTCATTCATCCATGTAAGAGAACGGTGGCTTTCCAACTTCGACTTTTCGGCAGGGCCAATCAAAGGCTTTAACTATACATTTGTCTGGCCTGATGTTTTCAAATACCTTCAGCAGGAACCTCTATGGTGACTCTCTCATCACCCCACTACTGGAAGAATCGATTTCAACATGAGAAGGTACGGTAGTTTGGGCAATCGAAGAAGCCAAGGGGGACACAGTCGAGGTAGCAGAGATAGCGATAGGTACAGGTAATTGATGTCCCATTGGAGCAGATGCGGGAAAAATAGCAAGAGGCGCTTCCTCAGAAATTGAGCCAGTGGGTTCTTCATTAAACCCTCGAGAGAAAAGCTTTTCAACTTAATCATGGGTTGCAGCAGGAGTTTCTTCATCAGAATTCACTTGAGTAGTATCATCAGGCTCAGGTACGAAAGTTGAACTAGGAAGGGAAGTAGATTCATCATCAGAAATAACTCGTCTCCTTGCTCGTGGTCTTCGCACCAACGAGCCTTCCTCTTGCTCTTCTTCATCTTCAACATTCCAAGTCCTATCTAACTTCCTCTTTGATGAAGAACCCAAACTTATCTCCTGAGCCTTCGATAAGGAGAGCCTTGAAGTAATAATTGCAGCAGGAGTAACACCACGAACAGGAAACCCTAATAAGCAAAAGGGTCAATAAGTTTCGAGGAAAGTATGAAGGTAAAAAGAAAGTAAAAAAAAACTTACCATGAGTTTTTACTTTCCAACCAAACCTAATCGAAAGTTACTTCCAAGACCTTTCCTCCATCAGAGCAATTGTTAACAGTTTTTCTACCCAATCACGAAAATTGGGAATCTCCTCAACAGTTCCCATGGTTGTTGAAAGAAAAAAAACAGTCACGAGAATGTGTACTCATCATGAAAAGAAAAGAAGTGAAAAGGTAAACTTACGTGCAAAGTTCCACTTCTCAGGGAAGGGAATATTCTCTTCACCTACTAATCCACTAGTAGGAGCATTAACAAATCTAGCATACCATCCACGATCTTTATCATCATCAGGAATGACCAAAACTCTCTTACTCCTTGCCACAAGAGTAAAAACTCCCTGACGGAATAACTTGGGGGAGTAGAGATGGATCAGATGGTAGAATGTGAAAGGAAGTGAAGCCAAATTTTCTAGGTGCCTAAAGCATGCCACTGCCCTCCAAATAATATGACCAATTTGTCACAAACACACATTAAAGAAGCGGCGAAATTCGATAATGATTGTATCGATGGGAGGCCTAAAACCTAAAGTTAAGGGATATGTGTATACGAAATAAAAGCCAGCTTTATAAGAAGTAATCCTTTGATTCTCATTGGGGACCAAATTCGGGAAATCAAATTTCCAACAACAATCTATGCGCACCATAAAGATTAAACCCTTAGTGATTTGAGAAGGGTAAATATTAGTGCGATCATGAGATGTCATGGAAGTGACCTGGTTTTTTATTGCCTCACTATCATTTACAAAGGAAAGTTCAGCGGGTATGATTTCGTCCACTGTAGGTTCACGAAGTGTTCATTGGATTCTCTACTCCTAGCAGAAGATCTATGTGATGATGAAGCTCTAGTCCTAGAAGATGATGAAAGTGTGATGTTAGCCCTAGAAGTTGACGGAGGAGTAATATTAGGTTGAGAAAGAGATCCTCGAGTAGATGTTGATCCTAAACTTCTTAATCTTCCACCTCTTCTACTCCGAATCGAATCAGAAGAAGGGGAGAGTTCGTCTACAATTATAACTTTTTTAGGGTCTGGATTTGTGGAAGATATAACTAAGTGAGAAATAAATATGTAAGTTATGAAAGAATAATGGAAGTTTTTCGTAGAAGCAAAGGCAAAAGAAGTATTTATATGCAGCGTCAAAAGGGTAAACAATAATGGCAATTCCATTATGAAAAATGTCGCTTCGTGAATGATGCAGCCGCAAAAAGCCCTAAAACCCGCTAGAATTGCAGAACCAATCCAGGACTTCCACGTGGAACATGCATTAAATGGAAGTGACAAGTGACATATTGATTCAGAATAAGGTTCAATGGCACGAGTGAAACGACGGAAAATAATTCCCACCATAAATAATTATCCACTTACCGAATATTCAATTGATGAATAATTGGTAAGTGGGGGGGGGGACTATCTATATTAGTAAACATAAATATTATACATGTAATTAATCAAGTGGTTGACATGGCAAGCCATGTGGATCAATGGAAGAACGACAGCTGGAAGAAAAGTTAGAAAGAGATACGAAGTAAGTAGATACGAGAAAAACACCCACGAGATGACTAGAAACGGGCGCTCAAGTCTATTCAAAGAGCTTAAGAGACACGATCAAAGTGAACCAGGGCAGAAAAGAGGGCAGATTCATAGATCTTCAATCAATGAGTTCAAACGTTATAGAATCTTCACGAAACAGTTACGATTACTTATTATAACATTTCATTCATGATATAATTACTCATTAATGCGTAATCATAAAGCGGAGTAGAGGTTGTACTTGAAGCTCACTATAAAAGGGAAAGATATATTATTTGGATGTACACGTTCTGATCACTATTTACATTCTTGTGCTTTCTACTAGTTTCCTTACTATTCTAAGTTCTAATTTACTTTATTGTTTAAGCTAATTTTCTTGGTTATCAGAAGCCCAAGTACTTCTTAAAATAAGGTTTGACTAAGAATCCTATTCTTTGGTTAAACAACCCACTCAAAAGACAACTATTAAAAAATTTCATATTTTGAATTAAAAGTTTTAAATGAGTCTTTAAAGGTGATTCTTCTAAACTTTCTTCTATTATTCACCAAATCGAAGGGTATTTATGTTGTAACTTCAATAAAAACACTTGTAATAAGAACAAAGCACTCACTTCATATTATTATCTGTAGGCCTGTATAAAGAAAGAATTTGTGGTACAAAGAAAAAAATAGAGAGAAGAAATTGAGGAAGGTATTGGAGTTGTGTGTGAAAAGTTGATCAGAGAGGATCATGGAGGATATTAGAAGGAGGATGAGGAAGAATTGAGCGAGGTAGAAGAGAAAACTCGGGGTTGTTTGAGAACTTTGGATAACAATTAATTAATACATGTGATCTTATATTGGTGCTCCATGTCGATTATTGGAATGACACGAACGTATTTTTTAAACTACAATAATAAAGTTTTGTACGGTCAAAATCAGGTATGCCCAATTTTATGGGCTCAAAGAGTCGCTTAGATCCCGAGCTTAGAATGGACCAAGCGAACCCTATGAACAGAGCTCGAACCTGTTGACGGAGTACAAGACTCGAAGATCGAAGTGAACGTTGAATACCTGGGCCGAGTATGACATACCCCGAGATAATGTTGTTATGGGTTTTGTAACATAATGAGCAATATTCCAGCAGTGGCCCGAAGATCAAGGCGTATATTTCGGAATGGATTTGTACAAATCCG
Source organism: Nicotiana undulata (assembly GCA_005239495.1). Taxonomy (NCBI): domain Eukaryota; kingdom Viridiplantae; phylum Streptophyta; class Magnoliopsida; order Solanales; family Solanaceae; genus Nicotiana; species Nicotiana undulata. Next base: position 70,231 of record ML293184.1, read on the forward strand.
TACTAGGCGGTTAGACAGCTATACAATTAGATTCCTTACTAGAAACGGAAATGTACCTTATTTGGGACTCCCTAATTATATAAATGGGAGCTCATTCATGTTGTAGCTATCATCAATCATTGGCAAAGAATATACACTCTTACTTTATTGCTCATCATTCACCAGAATTGTCTCTTAACTTATTTGTTGTTACTTTATTGTTCACATTAGTGTACCTCGAGGCCATTATAGCTCGAGGTCGAGACTTGCTTGCACACTGGTTTGATTCAGCCTACTTTCTTGATCTATACATTTAATCTCTTGTTTATGAATTAGCATTGAACTGAATCACGTATCTTTAAGACCTCAATACAAAATTAAATGTTACTCAGATTTTAGGGTAAATAGTTTGGCGCCCACCGTGGGGCTTAAAGATAATAGTGATTGTTTCAGTGTTGATTTTGATAACACACGTTATTTTCACACTTGTTATTGTCAAGAATTTTCTTGTTTTCGGGTAGAAAACATGTCAAACTCACAAAACACACCCGTACACGCCAATGATGGTCTTGGATTTTATGGGGAAAAAGATAATGTAGCTGCTCTGGGAGCCGGTGTACTACCGCTTAACCCTGGGGAAGTGTCGATTGCAGAATTGGTCGATGTTAGTTTTCACATTGCTTTGAATGCGGACTTAGGCGCAGATCTCAAAGGAAGTATACGTGGGAAAGTCTGACCTGCTAGCCAAGGAACACAGGGTGTAGGAGACGGGGGAGTTAGCCTCTAGGTAATCTTAGAAATGCTACAAGCTCAGTAGGTTGCTATTGAGTGTGGTTGAACCAGAAATCACTCATCGTACTAAGCCGATGCCGGAAAGGTCGAATGGTAACGGATCAGGGATTGGCCCTATAATCATGAAAATGCTCGAAGAACTCACCAAAAGAATCGAGTCTGGAGAAAAGAAGATCGAAGATAATGACAAAAAGGTGGAGACATACAACTCCCAAGTCGATCAAATACCAGGGGCACCCCCGATCTTAAAGGGTTTGGATTCGAAAAAGTTCGTGCAGAAGACTTTTACCCAGCCCATTCCAAAGAAGTTCCGCATGATAGATATACCGAAGTACAATGGAACCACCGATCCTAATGAAGATATCACTACGTACACATGCAGAATAAAGGGAAATGACTTAGAAGACGACGAGATCGAGTCTGTTTTGTTGAAAACATTTGGGGAAACTTTATCTAAGGGATCAATGAGTTGGTATCACAACTTGCCACCAAATTCCATCAATTCACTTGCGATGTAAGAAAATTATTTTGTAAAAGCACATGTCGGGGCCATAAATGTCGCAACAAGGAAATCAGACGTCTTCAAGATCAAACAAAGGGATAACAAAATGCAGAGGGAGTTTGTGTCCCGATATCATATGGAGCGGATGGAGTTACCACCAGTCTCCGATGATTGGTCCGTTCAAGCTTTCACCCAGGGGTTAAATGAGCAGATCTCGATAGCATCACGGTAGTTGAAGCAAAATTTGATTTAGTATCCACTTGTAACTTGGGCAGACGTGCACAATCGATATCAATCGAAGATCCGGGTCGAGGAAGACCAGTTAGGAGCACCCTCGGGTTCAGTTTATCCAAACAGGTTAGAAGTGAAAGCCCCGAGGGATACCGATAGGGAACCGAGGTCAAATAAAGGATACCCTCAGAAAAATAATCAAAGGGCTTCGATAAAATCAGCCCTCAAGATGTATCAAATTATTCACATACAAATTTGTGCTAAGGCACTAAAAACAAAAGGGTTATGATCGACACTAAACCCTCGAAAAACCCAATGGGTAAAAAATGCATGCCAAGGCATAAACATAAAGAAATTTTTACTAAGTCTTTTAAGCCGAAAAGGGGAAATATAGCCATCTCTTAGAGGCCATAACAGCCCAACTTAAAAAGAGCCTAAGGGCTAATACACTTAGGGTTCGAGATCTTGTTCTCACTCCATCCAGACCCAAGGGTTCGATTATCCCGACCCCAAATAAATATTTTTATTATGGCTCAAAAATACTCCATTATCCAACACAAAAGTCTATACCCCGAAGGCTAAAACCTTATTCGAACTCGACCACGACAAAGAAACCAGAATCTCGAAATTACCATTCAAAAAATGAAATTATTGCGAGAATTTTAGGCAAGAAATATTGAGAAGACATTCAAGGAAGTTTATTATTTTATATATACTTAAGAAAGAGATATGTACAAGGATTCGACAAAATAAAAATACAAAAGGAGAAAGAAAATTCCTATCTATGCCTCGGGGCTAGTCTCTCCTTCGGGAGCAGCTTCTCCTTCGGGAGAAACTTCTCCTTCGGGGGAAGCTTCTCCTTCGAGAGCAGCTTCTCCTTCGGGGGAAACTTCTTCTTCGGGAGCAGCTTCCTCTTCGGGATCCTCCTCGTTGTCGGACCCACCTTGGTTGCCTTCACCATCATTGTCATCGTCGGTGTGAACAACTAATTTTTGACCACACCCAAATTCTATACTATTTTGGTGTAAATATTTCTTTTAGGACTAATCTTAATATTTTAAATTTTTATCTTACTCTTAATAGGTTTTATTTAATAAAATAAAAAACTACAAAAAATATTCACATTCTTAGAATATAAAATTTGTTCATATGTTACATATACATATATATATATATATATATATATATATATATATATATATACATGTAACGACCCGATCGCTTATTTTGAGCTCTAGCGCATCGTTCAGCGGTTGGAAGTCATGAACAACTTCATTTCAGGTATTATGACTTGTGCGTATGGTCGGAGTTGAGATTCAGGAAGTTCGGAGTCAAATTGGAAAGAAAATTCTCATTTCACAAGCCTTAAGTTGAAGAAATTGACTAAGATTGGAATATGGAGTAAACGACCTTAGAATCAGGATTGTAAGGTTCCAGCAGGTTTGTATGATGATTTCAGACTTGGGCGTATGTCCGGATCGGGTTTTGGATAACCCGGGAGCATTTCGGTGTATATTGTGGAAGTCGGCATTTTTGAAGGAATTTCCTAAGTTTGGCTTGAAGGCATTTCAGTGTTATAGATGTCCGTTTGGGATTCCGAGTCTGGGAATAGCTCTGTATGGTGATTCTAGAGTTGGGAGCGCGATCGTAAGTGAATTTGGATGTCCATAGGTTATTTTGAAGTCATTTGGCTAAAGATAGAAATTTGAAGGTTTTGAAGAATCCGACCAGAAGTGGAAATTTTGATATCGGGGTCGGAATGCGATTCCGGAAGTTAGAGCAGGTCCGTAATGTCGAATATGACTCGTGTGCAAAACTTGGAGTCAATCAGACGTGATTTGATAGGTTTCGGCATCGAATGTAGAAATTTAAAATTTCAAAGTTCATAAAGTTTGGATTCGAGTACGATTTGTGGTTTCGGCGTTTTGTTATGTGATTTGAGACCTCGAGCAAGTCCATGGGGTGTTATGGGACTGAGTCGTGTGATTGGACGGGGTCCCGGGGGCATCGGGTGTGTTTCGAGGTGGTTTCGGATCATTTTGGGCTGTTTTGAGATGGTTGTTGCTGGTGTCTGGTGTTGTTCTTCGCGTTCGCGGGGACCCCTTCGCGTTCGCGGGGACCCCTTCGCGTTCGCGAAGAAGAATTTGGCATCAGGGACTTTGCTCTTCGCGTTCGCGAACAGTGCCTCGCGTTCGCGAAGAAGAAAAATATCTGTTGCGCAGGTCTGACTTCGGAGGCTCATATCTCACAATCTATAAGCAATTTTGAGATGATGTAAAAATGAAAGTTGTATCTCTTTGTGTCTAGTTTCTATAAATTAAACCATTTGTCATTTGGAGTTTTGTGCAAAACGTTATGACTATTATACTAGAGGTTGTTTGAGAAAAGTAAATAGGGAACCTGTAATTTTTGTTCTATGCGTTCGCGGTGGTGTACCGCGATCGCGAAGAGTAAATGGGGGAGTTGGAATTTTTGTTCTATGTGTTCGCGGCGAATTACCACGTTCGCGATGAAGGATTTACCTGGGCATATTTAAATAAACCCTTCCGCGACCTAAACCTTTTTTACACCATTTTTGTACGGACAAAGAGCTTTTGGGGACGATTTTGAAGAGGGAAATCCTTGTTCTTCATAGAGGTAAGTATTGTGATCATTAAAACTCGATTATGGATGATTATAAAATATAAAACCAGTGTAAATTTATGGAAAATCAGTAGCAAAATTGGGTTTTAGGGCTTGAGATTATGAGACCTTAAAGGGTCGATTTTAGGGGTCAAACGAACTCCGTTTTTAGTGTTCTTTATATGTACGTACTCGTGAGAGGACGAAGAACACTTTTGTATAAAATTTCTGAGTTTCGAAATGCAGGTCCAGGGGTTGGGTTTTGACCGAATCGGATTTTTGAGCTAAATTCGATATTTTTCAATTGAAATTTATTCCTTAAGCATATATTGATGATAAAAATCTGAACTTAGTAGATTTGGAGCCTTCGGAAGTTGATTCGAAAGGGAAGCACATTGCGGAATAGTTTCCGGGCTACTTTTGAGTAAGTAATATCTTTAAATCATGTCCTGAGGGTATGAAACCTCGGACTATGACCCTTTCACGGGTTTTGAAATGCAAAGGTTGAAACTTTGGAGATATATTCCTTACTTACGCGACAATTGAGTTGCGAAACGGCTTTTAAAGCTTATTTCCAATAGTACTATATATACTCTATATGATTTGGGTTGTAAGCCATGTTTGGGGCCTAGTGCCGATCTGTTTACCCCTTGGGGGATGTTTTTACTATTTTCC